>AUXN01000383.1:0-12408 GCA_000482125.1 Strigomonas galati
CAAATAATAATAATAATAATAATAATAATAATAATAATAATAATAATAATAATAATAATAATAAACAGGGCAAATAAACAGATATTTATTTATTTATAAAAAATGACAATAGTTTTTTTTCGTTAAAAATAAAAATAGCTATATATAAAAAAAAAGATGATAGATAAGGGAGAAAAATAGAAAAGGTAATAATAATTAAAAAGTAACTCAAGTTTAAAAAATAAAAATTAGTGACAATATATTCTTATAGCATACACAAACTATTAAAGTTAGTCAAAAATAGGAATTATAATAATAACAATAATAATAAGAATGAACTAGTTAAACGGCTTAAATTACGTAAGAGAGAAAAAAAAAAGGTGTGGAAATTCTGAATTAAATTATACAAAATGAAATGGGAAATATTAAGTCACTAGTATTAATATTATATTATTAGTAATTAATTATTTGGTAAAAATAATAATTTATGGTAGTAGTATAAATGTTACCTCCACTCCACAAGTGCATATTTAATTTTACCTCCGTTAATTCGTTTATGCTGTAATTATTAATTTTTTTTTTCTCAAAAATGGGGTCAGAAAAATAATATCCATAACTGCTGTCCAAATCATAATTAAGATCTGCTTCTACCAGGTGGCGGGCCTGGCGGTGGAGGTGGAAGTGAAAAATTTGTTGAGGAACGAGGAGGAGGGCCAGGTGGTGGAGGTGGTGGAGGAGGGTGAAAAGCTGTCGCTGAACTGGAAGGCATTGGCGGAGGACCTGGAGGAGGACCTGGTGGTGGCGGTGGCGGTGGAGGAGCTGTATTTGCAAATGACTTCGGTGGAGGTCCCGGAGGTGGTGGTGGAGGAAGAGGTGATGCATTTACAAAAGATTTCGGTGGTGGGCCTGGTGGAGGAGGCGGTGGTGGTGGCGCACTATTCTGTTGTTGTGGTGCTGGCGATAATGTTGGTGGAGGTCCAGGCGGGGGCGGAGGAGGAACATAAGGAGTTGCGGGTGGTGCAGTTTGAGGAGGTGGGCTTGCAAAGGGTTGCGAATAGTTAGCAAAAGGAGACGGAACAACTTGTACTACTCCAATTTGGTTTGGGTCCAATTGGCCATAAAACACACGGGGATCGCCTAAAAGTTGTGGGATTGATGCGCATAAATTCAAAGGGACACATGCAACAAGTCCAGTAAAATCAAACTTTGGAAGACTTGTCATATTACTGCTAGTGTTTGTATTAAAATTATTATTATTATTAGTGTTGTTATTAATATTGGGAAAAGGAACATTGGCTGTATAGCTATGTACTTGCGTGGGAAGTGCTGCGTGCTGTTCGTACGTATTGTTTACAAAATTACCTTGTGCGCGAGCATTTCTGTTCACATTAGTAGTATTATTATTTGCTTCCGTTCTCATATTATAATTGTGATTATTTACGTTTGCATTTGTACGGATAGGTTGCTGCTGCTGTTGTTGGTTACCCCCGCTAGCAGAGGATTGCGACACAATATTAGATCGGAGGTTGCCCAAAATAGTTTTGAATTCGCTGGACTCGCTCTTCAAAACCTTTGTTGGACGAATGTCAGCATCTTCTTCAGCCAGATCTTCTGTAATAAAAAACGAAGAAGACGTGTGTTGTTTATCCATTAAATCACGGTTTTCAACTTCCTTTTGTATTTTTCTAATATCATCATCACGTTCATCTTCTGTCGCATCTTGAAGCCAAAGCTCTACATCTTTAACTTTGTGCTCCTGATTTAAAAGGTCAGAAATATCGTCGCTCACAAGTTGAAGCCAACCATAACCAAAAGATTGTCCTTCCTTGTTTTTCAGCAACTGAAACGACACAGATCCATTATTTATGCCCTTAAAATAATCTGTAATGTCGCGTTCTGTTATATTTCGTTGCACGCCACTAACAAATATTTTTTTTCTCTGCATAGCAAAAACAAAATAAATTATAGAGAGACAAAAGTGCTTCCAGAAATTGAAAGAGAAGTCGTTGTGAAACTAAGAGAGGGGAAAAAAAAAAGAGGAAAGAAAGAAAAAAAAAATAATTCATTTACATAAAGTATCATCAAAGTTAAGCAATCAGTGATACAAAGTATTTTTTTTTAAAGCATAATAATTTGTAAATAGCAAGAATAAATTAAAAAAGAACGAAATGCTCAGTATACAATTAAAATTAACCATAAATTATTTTCGGGCAAAAAAATTTACAGTATATTTTACTTTTAATAGTCACATACGCCACAGCCTCATCAACGTTTTTGAAATCAATCGTCTACGACAACCGTCAAAGCGGCTCCTTGGCCACGCGCGCAACACTTTAAACCGAACATAACGGCTGCAAAACCAGTCAAACAGCCGCCCACACCATCCACATTGACACCACAACCCCCTTGATCGCTAACGGACCAACCACAAGCTCCTACAAAAAACCACCACATGGATATTGGCGAACTTAGGAGACAAGTTCCGCATTCCCCTCCCTGGCAAAGGAAACGCGAAGGTGGCGGACTCCCTCAGACGACACCCAGCGCCGGTCCCAAGGCGCATAAAACAAAAGAGTAACTCTTTCCTCGTCTTTACCTTAGCAGGAAACTGTGAAATCAATACTAATTACTCTAGTAAGGGGTCCGTAGTGGCTTATTTAAGCGATCCTCTACCTGCTAGGGGAACCGCCATTGTACCTAACAAAGCAACCACTCCTCCCGGCGACACTATGTCTCACGACCATTTGCTCAAAATATTTGCTTGATTTTCGTCTAGTAAAAACAAAAAAAGAAAGGAAAACACAGGAGAAAGAGAAGGGAGAGAGAGAGAGAAACAGTCTGTGAAAGAAAAGCAGGCATGTGGGGTGAAGTTCAATATTTTGTTTAATACGAAATATACAGGAGCAGAGTGTTATTATTATCTTATTATTTTTTTTTTTTTTTTGCTTCACATTGAACAGAAGCTGTTCGAAGGTGAAGTAAACCGAATTCAAAACAAAGAAAATAATATGAGAAAAAAAAAGAGAGGGCAAGTTACCTTTTCGATGTATAAACTGGCAACACGAGCGATGCTAAATCAATTAAAAAAAGAAGAAAGTGAATGCGGAGGCGAATTATCTCACCACTTTCGTTTCTTACGAAACTTGCACGCACAGGAAAAAAAAAAAAAGGTATCAGAAGTAAAAAAGAAGAAAAGAGATGAGGGTAGGGGAGGGTTTAAGAAATTAAAATTTATATATACGTAAAAAAGTAAGAGAAAAGATTGTTTAGTACGGCGTGGACGTACTGATGTTACCATTCTTCACAATTTCTGCGTAGAACTTGGGGTAGAAGCGCTTCGTCGTGTTCAGGTGAGACCGCAGCCGGGCCTTCATGAGGTTCAATCCCGGGTTCAGAAACAGCGGGCTCTGCGGGTCGCTCGACGGGCCGCGCGCCTGCGCCTGCAGCTCAGGCGGCAGTGTCAGCAGCGGGACTTCACGTACGGCAAGGCTGGGGCTCAAGAAGTACGGGATGGAGTAGCGCGCCTTGTTCGTGCCGGGCTTCATCACCACCTGGTGCGCGTTCGCGATGAGATAGCCGTTGGTCGCCAGTTCAAGGGTTTCACCAATGTTGACAACAAACGAATCCTTCAGCGGCACCGCGTCAATCCAGCCGTCGTCGTCTGTCAGCACTTGAAGACCACCGGTCTCGTCCTGCCACAACAAGGTCAGGAAGCAAGAATCCTTGTGCGGCCCGCAGCCCTGCTGCTGTCCTTCGCCCTTCTCTCCCGTGTTGGCAGGGTAGTGCACGAGTTTCAGGTACTCTCGCGGAATGCCAGACAGCAACTCATCGAAGCTGTCTTCGGGCAGGCCGAGTGCAACAAGGAAGGCGCGCAGCAGCTTTCTCGCCACAGCATAGATTTTATCTTGATAAGCGAGCGCCTTCTCCTTCAGCTCTGGGATCTCTTCGGGCCACTGATTGGGGCCATGAAGGTTCAGGTAGAACTGGGGATCCTCTTCAGGGAGTGGGTTCGAAGGTACTTCTTCGCCAATGTCCAGTTGTTCGCGGTAGTCGGCCTTGTTGCGTGTGTTTTCTGTGCCCAGCTTCGTGTAGCCGCGGAAGTGCGGGGAGTTGTCCATGGACAGTTTATCTTTCGCATCTTGGGGAAGGGCAAAAAACTTCTTGGCGGTGTCCAACAGGTCATCTCGCTCTTTGGAATCAATGCCATGACCAACAAGATAAAAGAAGCCCACGTCGCGCGCCATGTGGCGCAGCTTCTTGTAGAACTCCGCCCGTGTGTTCTCGTTGTCCAGCTCGGAGAGGTCGATCACAGGGAGGTTGAGCTTATCCGCCGACATTATTGTAGATGAATACTCTTTTCTGTTGTGGCGGTAGTGGTGGTGTTGGTGGTGGTGGTAGTGGTGTAGAAAAAGCTTAAACAAGGAATGGAATCTTGATGGATGTGTAGTAAGTGAAGAGGAAAAAAAGAGAAAGTAAAATCATATTGTGAAGAAAGCCTGATGACGCAAGCGTGCAAGTTATCAGAGCAAAAAGGAACCGTTAATGAGATGGACATTGATCTTTCATGAAAAAAAGGAGATGTATTTATATATAAAGGGGAAGTAAAAAAACACACAGAAGCCAGTAGTAGTCATTGAAAAAATCTTCCCTGCTTCACCGTAAACATTTTTGTTTGAAAGTGAAGTAAAATTAAGTAAATAAATTGTTCATGAGAAAAGAACGAAATGTTACCTCATCGTACAACAGAAGTGGTAACTCGGACGATCCAGAAAAAAAAAAAAGCAAGAGAGAAGTCAGAAATAATAAAGCGAATTACCTCGCTTCCTTTTTTTTTTTACCATTTCTTACGAAATATTTATTTGCCAGAAGAAAAGTAAAGAAACCATTATAAGAGAGAAGGGGGAAAAAATAAGTCTGGTAAAGAGGAAAAAAAAAAGAATTATATAATGAGTATAAAGAAAAAAAAAAGAAGAAGCAAACAAGCAAAAAAGATTATCCTTCTTTACCTTGTTTTGTTTTGGTTTTCTGTTTTTGTTTGTTTTTAGTACGCAGAACCAGAGCTGATGTTACCGTTCTTCACAATCTCAGCATAGGACTTGGGATAGAACTTCTTGGTCGTCCCCAAGTGCGAGCGCAGGCGCGCCTTCATGATGTTCTTGCCGGGGTTGCGGAAGAGCGGATTCTGCGGGTCGCTCGACGGGCCGCGCGCCTGCGCCTGCAGCTCCGCCGGCAGCGTCACGACCGGCACCTCCTCCAGATCCAGGTTGGGGCCAAGGAAGTAGGGGATGGAGTAGCGGGACTTGTTCGTGCCGGGCTTCATGACGACCTGGTGCACATCCGCAACCAAGTAGCCGTTGGTCGCCAGCTCCAGCGTCTCGCCGATGTTGATGACAAACGAGTCCTTCAGAGGAGCAGCATCAATCCAGCCTTTGTCATCCGTTAAAACCTGAAGACCACCGACCTCGTCCTGCCACAGCAGCGTCAGCAGACCAGGGTCCTTGTGCGGCCCGCAGCCCTGCAGGTGCTCCTGGATCTCCTCCGGCGTCGTGGCGGTGTTGGGCGGGTAGTGCGTGAGCTTGATGGTGTGCCGCGGCGGCCCCTCCACCAGCTGCTTCAGCTCGTCCTCCGGCAGGCCCAGCGCGACGCTGAAGGCGCTCAGCAGCTTCAGCGCGACGGCGTTCACCTTGGCCAGGTAGGCCAAACCCTTCTCCTTCAGCTCCGGGATCTCCTCCGGCCACTGGTTGGGACCGAACAGGTTGCGATAGAAGTGCGGGTCGTCCTCGGGCAAGTTGAGCGCTACCTCTTCGCCGCTGAAGTCGATCTGTTCGCGATAGTCCGTCTTGTTGCGCGTGCGCTCGCCGCCGGTACGGGTGTAGCCGCGGAAGTGAGGGGAGTTATCAATCGACAGCTTGTCCTTGTTCTCCTGAGGGAGGGTGAAGAACTTCTTGGCGGTGGCCAGCAAGTCCTCACGCTCGGCAGCGTCAATACCGTGACCAACAAGGTAGAAGAAGCCAATATCACGTGCCATGTGACGGAGCTTGCGGTAAAAGTCCGCCCGTGTGTTCTCGTTATCGAGCTCAGAGAGATCGATCACAGGCAGATTGAGATTATCCGTCGACATTATTGTAGATGGATAAAAAAACAGAGATAAAAAAAGAGGTTGAGGAAGTGGTAGAAAGCGTGTAAAAACTACAACGTAAGAAGAAGAAAAGGGAGCAGGGAAAAAGAAGGGCGTACATGGTAAAGCAAAGGGCAGAAAAGGAACCGAAAAAACACAGAGAAATCACGCATTCTTTATTCAAAAAGAATTAAATACTATTTTGCTTGGTTTTTTTTTTTTTTTAATTGTTCATCACACTTAACAGGAGATACCTTCTGCAGAATGACGTCATTTAGAATAGAATCAAAGAAGAAACAAAGAAATAGAAAAAAAAAAAAAAAGTAAAGCAAGTTTGGTAATATTTATGAAGAACGCAGCTTTACTGCGCTCGCGCAGATATACGTTCTCCTTTCTTCTTTTCGCATCTACCTTTTACAAGGTTAAGAGTGACAAAAAAAAAAAAAGGAAAGGTGAATCATAAATAAGAGATCAATGAAACAATTAAGAAGAAAAAAGAAAAAGTGGGGAATAGTAAATATGAAAAGAAGCGTTTTAAAAACGATCGCACGTGCTTCGAGGCACGAAAATATATATATTTATATGAAATTAAAGTGTATAAGAAATCGTTTTAATAAGAGCCACTAATGTTGCCCGTCTTCTCGATCTCCGCGTACAACTTCGGGTAGAAGCGCTTTGTTGTGTTACGGTGCGAGCGCAGACGGCCCTTCATCGCGTTGTGACCCACAAAACGAAAGAGTGGGTTCAGCGGGTCGCTCGACGGGCCCCGCGCCTGCGCCTGCAGCTCCGCCGGCAACTGCAGGAGAGGGATCTCCTTTGCTTCCAGGTTGGCGCCGATGAAGTAGGGAATGCTGTAGCGAGCCTTTTTGTTTTCGGGCTTCATCACCACCTGATGGATATTGGCAATGAGGTAGCCGTTGGTGGCAAGCTCGAGGGTCTCGCCGATATTCACAATGAAGGAGTCCTTCAAAGGCACAGCATCAACCCATCCCTTGTCATCCGTTAACACTTGCAGACCACCGACCTCATCTTGCCATAACAATGTCAAAATGGTGGAGTCCTTGTGCGGTCCACACCCCTGTTGCTGTCCTTCGCCGTGCTCTCCCGTGTTGGCAGGGTAGTGTGTCAGCTTTAGCAAGTGACGAGGCGTATCACCGAGCACCAGTTCATCCAAACTGTCCTCCGGCAGACCGAGGGCCACCATGAAGGCACGGAGAAGCTTGATGGCGACATCGTGCGCCTTGGCCAGGTAGGCCAACGCCTTCTCTTTTAACTCAGGGACTTCTTCGGGCCATTGGTTAGGGCCATGGAGGTTCAAGTGAAAGAGTGGATCGGTCTCTGCACGGATGTTCGCTGGGAGCTCTTCACCGATGTCTAGCTGTTCGCGGTAGTCCGTCTTGTTGCGTGTTGTCTCGCCACCAGTGTGCGTATAGCCGCGGAAGTGAGGAGAGTTGTCGATCGACAACTTGTCCTTTTCTTCCTGAGGGAGGGCGAAGAACTTCTTTACGGTCGCTAACAGCTCGTTTCTTTCAGCGGGGTCAATACCGTGGCCAACAAGGTAGAAGAAGCCGACATCACGTGCCATGTGACGGAGCTTCTTGTAAAAGTCAGCGCGCGTGTTCTCATTGTCGAGCTCAGAGAGGTCGATCACAGGCAGATTGAGCTTATCCGTAGACATTATTGTAGGTGTTTGGGGGAAAAAGTGGAAGAAAACAATAGAACCTACAAAAAAAAAATACGAAAAGGAGAGGAGACATGAAGAAAGAAGGCAGGCAGATATATGTTCAAGACAAGGAAGAAGTGAAAATGAGATATGGACAAAAACCATGTTCAATATTTGCCGTAGTAATATATACATTTAAAGATGAAAAATAGTTTTCCCAGAAGCTATACGTTTATGCGCGGAAGATACCCTCCGCAACGTAATTTTGACCAACAGCGAAAAAAAAAGGGGGGCATAAAAAAAAAAAAAAAAAGGCATATATAAGGAAGGCAGTCTTATGGCCGCCACATTTGTATATATACACGTTGTTTCCACTTCTCCGTCGCGTTTTCCTTTTACAAGGTAACCTACAGAAAACAAAGAACGATGAAACAAAAAAGAAAAAAAAAAGCATTGAGAAAGAAAATTAAAAAAAGAAGAAGAAATTTAAAATAATGATCGCTGAGCTTGAGTGTATACGTATAAACGATTATATATAAGTAAGAGGTAATGTTACTGAGGCACAATTCTGTTGCCTGTCTGCAGCACCTCCGCGTACGCCTTTGGGTAAAACTTCTTCGTGGTGTTGCGGTGAGAGCGCACACGGCCTTTCATTGCATTGTGGCCAATGTTGCGGAACAACGGATTCAAAGGGTCACTCGTGGGTCCTCGAGCCTGAGCGGCAAGCTCTGCCGGCAGTTTTAATAGTGGGATCTCCTTTGCCTCCAAGTTGGGGCCAAGGAAAAAGGGAATCGTATAGCGAGATGTGTTCCTGCCGGGCTTCATCACCACCTGGTGAATGTTGGCGATGAGGTAGCCATTTGTCGCGAGTTCAAGCGTCTCGCCAATGTTCACGATGAACGAGTCTTTGAGGGGCACCGCGTCAATCCAGCCCTTGTCGTCCGTCAGCACCTGAAGACCACCCACATTATCTTGCCAGAGTAAGGTAAGCAGCCCGGAGTCTTTGTGCGGCCCACAACCCTGCTCCTGCTCTTCACCGAACTCTCCCGTGTTGGGCGGGTAGTGGCTCAGCTTCACCACATGGCGGGGAATGCCAGTGATCAGCTCGTCCAAACTGTCCTCCGGCAGACCCAACGCGACCATGAAGGCACGGAGAAGCTTAGCGGCGACATCGTGTGCCTTAGCCAGGTAAGCCAGCGCCTTCTCCTTCAACTCCGGCACCTTTTCAGGCCACTGATTGGGGCCATTCAGGTTCAAGTGGAAGAGAGGGTCGTCTTCTGAGCGAATGGTGGGCGGCAGCTCTTCACCAATGTCCAGCTGTTCGCGGTAGTCCGTCTTGTTGCGTGTTGTCTCGCCACCGGTACGGGTGTACCCGCGGAAGTGAGGAGAGTTGTCGATGGACAGCTTGTCCTTTTCATCAGGAGGGAGAGCGAAAAACCTTTTAGCTGTAGCAAGAAGGTCTTCACGTTCAGCGGGGTCAATACCGTGACCAACAAGGTAGAAGAAGCCGATGTCACGTGCCATGTGGCGGAGCTTGCGATAGAAGTCTGCGCGGGTGTTCTCATTGTCAAGCTCGGAGAGGTCAATGATGGGAAGGTTGAGGGTGTCCACTGACATTCTGATAGGTAAGTAGAGTGAAAAAAAAAATGTGGCAGAAAATAGTAAGATCTAAATATAAGAAAAGGGAGAAGCATGTGGAGGAAGACAGTACATAGAAGTTTAAGTCAAGGAGAAGGTGAAAGAAGGTAATCAATAAAAAAAAAAAACGGACTGAGCCATAGTGTGGAAGATTTACGTTCAAAAGATGATTAATAATTTTTGAAAAGGCATACGTTTAGGTGCAGGGGATACCCTCTGCAACGTATTTTTGACCAAAAGAAGAAAGAAAAGACATGAAAAAAAGGTTGCATATATATAAAGAAGGCAGTCTTACGGCCATCACGTTGGTATACACGTTGTTTCCACTTCTCCGTCACGTCCACCTTTTACAAGATTAACAACAGAAATGTAAGAACGTTGAATAAAAAAAGAGAGAGAAAAAAAAAAGAAAAATAACGAAACAGAAGAAAAGTAAAATTGAGGGAGGGAGAGCTAATAATAATAAAAAATTGAAGAAGAAAAAAAAAGTTTTAGAAGCGATCGTTTAGATTTAAAAGCATTGAGTATACATAATGAATGACGGAAAGAACAGAAACAAAGCGCAAGAGGTGAGATCAGTAAGAACCGGTGAAGTTCCCTGTCCTCTCCACCTCAGCGTACGCCTTGGGGTAGAACTTTTTCGTCGTGTTGCGGTGCGAGCGGAGACGACTCTTCATGGCGTTTTGACCAATGCTGCGGAACAGAGGGTTCAGCGGGTCGCTCGTGGGCCCACGCGCCTGGGCGGCAAGCTCTGCCGGCAGTTTTAATAGTGGGATCTCCTTTGCCTCCAAGTTGGGGCTGATGAAGTAGGGAATGGTGTAGCGCGATTTGTTCCTGCCGGGCTTCATGACGACTTGGTGAATGTTGGCGATGAGGTAGCCATTAGTGGCGAGCTCGAGGGCCTCACCAATATTCACGATGTAAGAGTCCTTCAAGGGCACGGCATCGATCCAACCCTTGTCGTCCGTCAGCACCTGCAGACCACCGATATCATCTTGCCACAGAAGTGTCAAGATGCTCGCGTCCTTGTGCGGTCCACACCCCTGCTCCTGCTCTTCACCGTGCTCTCCCGTGTTGGCAGGGTAGTGTGTCAGCTTCACCACGTGACGAGGGACACCGCTGATGAGCTCATCGAGGCTGTCTTCCGGCAGGCCGAGGGCGACCATGAAGGCACGGAGGAGCTTGACACCCACCGCGTGTGCCTTAGCCAGGTAGGCCAGTGCCTTCTCTTTTAATTCTGGGACTTCCTCAGGCCATTGGTTGGGGCCATTCAGGTTCAAGTGAAAGAGAGGGTCATCTTCTGAGCGAATGCTGGGCGGCAGCTCTTCACCGATGTCCAGCTGTTCGCGGTAGTCCGTCTTGTTGCGTGTTGTCTCGCCACCGGTACGGGTGTAGCCGCGGAAGTGAGGGGAGTTGTCGATGGACAGCTTGTCCTTTTCATCAGGAGGGAGAGCGAAAAACCTTTTAGCTGTAGCAAGAAGGTCTTCACGTTCAGCGGGGTCAATACCGTGACCAACAAGGTAGAAGAAGCCGACATCACGTGCCATGTGGCGGAGCTTGCGATAGAAGTCCGCGCGGGTGTTCTCATTATCGAGCTCGGAAAGGTCAATGATGGGAAGGTTGAGGGTGTCGGCGGACATGTTAAAAGAGAAGGTGTTTTTTTTTTTTTTGAGAAAGAATGGTAAAGGAAACGGAAAGCTAATCGCACAAGAAGAAAAGAGAAAGAGAAGAAAAATGAATATATAATAGAAGTACAGAAAAAGTATTGCATTTACCATACAAAGCACAATCGGCAGCTAGTTGAAATCACTAAAGACACCCCATAAATGTTGAAAATTTGGTCAGAAGAGAAAAGACAGAAAGGAAGAAAGAAGAAAAGAAAAGAAAAGAAAAGAGAATTTACCGGCTGCGGTTCATGAAGGTGTCTCAGTATTTTTTTGTTGTTGTTGCTTTTAGTATTCGTGAAAGGTTGACCTTCGCATAAAACGCACAATAAAGAAAAAATGAAAAAATAATTACAACTTTGTTTTTGATTATCATCGCATATATGTGCATTACTGACACAACGCGATAAAGAGAAGTAAGGATAAAAAGAAAAAGATCAAAAAGCATTATAAAAGAAGAAGTAAAAAACAAAAAAGTAGTTTTCGATATATAAAAAGCACAATGCGGTAATTACGATGAAAAAAAGGAAGAGAAAATTCGAAAACGATCGAGCTGGATTGAAAAAAAAAAATAGTAGTACTATATAAAGTAGTCATATAGTTGTTTTGTTTTGCTTATTTGTTTTTTTTTTTTTAATTGCAAAACACAGTGCAAGCACAAAAGGGCAAGTTACCTGGTCTTCCTGTTCTGCTTGTCTGTGTAGTCTGCTAAAGAAAAGAAGATATAGAAACAAAAAGTAAATCAGAAAAGGTAAAGGAGAAGCACCACAAAAAGACAGAAGATAAAAGGGTGAACCTTCTCTGTCGAGTATGCGTTCTCCATTTTCTACTTTTATTGCTTTCGAAGACAAAAAGAAAAAGGAAATCTTTACGCTGATTTTTTTTTTTTTTCAATACATTGATGGCGCTTAGACGGAAGAGATGGTGCCATCCTTCAGGATCTGCGCGTAGTGCTTCGGGTAGAAGCGCATCGTCGTGTTCTTGTGCGAGCGCAGGCGCCCCTTCATCGCGTTGCTGCCAGGGTTGCGGAACAGCGGGTTCAGCGGGTCGCTCGACGGGCCGC
Organism: Strigomonas galati; assembly: GCA_000482125.1. Lineage (NCBI taxonomy): Eukaryota > Euglenozoa > Kinetoplastea > Trypanosomatida > Trypanosomatidae > Strigomonas > Strigomonas galati. The sequence continues at coordinate 12,126 of AUXN01000383.1, forward strand.
GCGCCTGCGCCTGCAGCTCCGCCGGCAGCGGCAGCACCGGCACGTCCTGCGCCTCCAGCGATGGCATCAGGAAGAAGGGCAGCGTGTAGCGCGACTTGTTGCGCCCCGCCGGCATCACCACCTGGTGGATGTTCGCGATCAGGTAGCCGTTCGTCGCCAGCTCCAGCAGCTCGCCGATGTTCACGATGAAGGAGTCCTTCAAGGGCACCGCGTCCACCCACCCCTTCGTCGTCCGTCAAGACCTGAAGACCGCCGACGTCGTCCTGCCACAGCAGCGTCAGGA
>AUXN01000384.1:0-12402 GCA_000482125.1 Strigomonas galati
AACATTAATTTAACTAAAAAGTACTTTATATACTAGCCGATGATTCCTTTTTTTTTTTTCTCTTCTCTTTAACCTTTGTTGAAGAATGTGTTGACGAAATATTTCTTTTTTTCTTCTATCGTTACTTCGTATTATTATTATTATTATTATTATTATTTTTTGGCGTGCATTTCTTTTCTTTATTTACCAATACGACATTTGAAATCAAAACACACACACACACATATTCCTACTCGATAACAGATAACAAAAAGAAGAACTCTGACAAGCTCTAACAATCTTTCCTTTGCGTTTTTGTGCTCCATTTTCGATGATATCTCCGTTCTCTTCTCTTAAACTTTTGATTCTCATCACATAGCAGTAGTTTTGTATTTTTTTTCTTTTTTTCATTAATAGACACTCAACTTTGAATTTAGTCTCTCAATTTTTTCTTTAACTTTACCTTTTAGCACATTTATTAGCGTCCACAGAATGCAACAAAAAACACTTTGCGTATCATCTTGCACTCTCTTTAGCGTAGAGCCGACCGGCAAGTCCACCGCGCGCGGCGACTGTGCCTGCGCCCTCGTCGGCCTCCCTACCCGCCCACCCAAGTACAGCATCGTCTGCTACAACAGCAGCGCCTCCACCCTCTGCGTCGCGCGGCTGGAGGCGCAGAACGTGCGCAGCGCCAACGTGCTGGTGCAGCGTAACGGCTACGTGGACTTCACCGACGACGCGGGGCAGCGCTGGAGCGCCCTCTTCAAGAAGGACATCCAGCGCGGCAACTTCTTAGCGCACCTCGGCCTCGCCTTCTATGTCTTGCAAGGGCAGCCGCAGTACGCGGCCGTTGCGGTGGACCTGAGCCCGCAGGACGCAGGGATGCCGCTCGGTTTGCACCACCGCGCGCAGGTGCAGTACACGGCATACAGCACGACGGTAGAGGCGGACGGGCTGCCGGCGATCGACAAGCTGGTGGAGGAGAGCGCGCCGGAGCGGCCTTTTGCGTTCGCGCCCGTGCAGTCGGTCGCGACGCTGCCCAGCGGCGCTAAAGGGTTCGAAGGACACGTGGTGGGCATGACGGAGGGAGCAGTGCGCAGCGTAGTCGTGCCCCACGATATTCCTGCCGTGCCGTCGGAGAACATCCTCGTGAAGCAGTCCGCGCTGCCTACCGTCTTTGTGCTGTCGCTCGTGCGGCTGCAAGTGGTGGATGACAGCGTCGCGGACGGCACACCATCTGTCTTCGCGAGAGACAGCACCTCGATGGCGCTCACGGTGGCGCCTCCTGTGCAGGACTACCAGCGCAACGGGCGACACGACTACGGTGCCACCGACTTCACACCAGCCATCTCGGAGGGCTCTGGGGTGCCGGTGGAGCACATGTCCCTCATCCAGAAGGTGAGCGCCGGCGTGAGCGCGGCCACCTCTAGCGTGCGCGACCTCCGCGACACAGTGGTCGGCGTCGCCGCGGACTGGAAGAACGCGATCGACCGCCCTAAACCGTCCGAGCTCTCCCACGCCGTGCTGCTCGAGCAGATCCAGCTGCTCATCGCGGACAACGAGCGCGTGACGGCTGACGTCAGCAAGGAGGACGAGCTGATCCGGTCGCTGGACACCGACAACGTGGAGCTGCAGCGCCGCGTGGACGCGATCGCGCGGGAGTGCCAGGAGCTGCTCGACGGCAAGTCGCGGCTGCGCAGCACCATCTCGGAGAACAAGCTGGAGCGCACCCGCGAGCTCGTGCGGCTGCAGCAGCAGGTGGAGGCTGTCACCGTCGCGCGCGACGACATCAAGCGGCACCTCGACGCGGCGAAGCGACTGCTCGAGGTGACGCAAGGGGAGCTGCGGCAGGTCCGCAGCCGCCGCGAGGTGCACGACGTGCAGTCCACCACCGTCACGGAGAAGCTGACGACGACACGCGACGCCCTGCAGGAAACACAACAGCAGCGGCTCGCGCTGGAGGCACGCGTGGCGCTGCTGCTAGAAGAGGTGGTGCAGTGCCAGATCGCGCTGCGGACGCAGGCGGCGCAGCACGACGCGGTAGACCGACAGGCCGACACGGAGCGTGACCGCCGTGTGGCGCTGCTGCAGGACGAGCGGCTCCAGCGCGAGACGGAGAGCGCGCAGCTGCGCAGCGACATTGTGCATGAGCTGAAGAGCCGCGAGATTCGGCACCGCGCGGAGCAGTCGCGGGTGGAAGAAGAGCAGTTCTACCGCGGCCGCGAGGAGGGCCGCGCGACAGGAAAGGCGGAGGCCGCCGAGGATGTCGCGACGCACCAGAGCAGCCTCGAGCTGGAGGTGCGCCGCGCCGAGACTGCACTCGAGTCCTGCAAGGAGGAGCTGCGCCAGTGCGTGCAGGACACGGCGAGCAGCCGCCGCTCCCTGACGGAGGCTTTGCAGGACCTGCAGCGCGAGGCGAGCGATGGGGCGCGGGAGCGCGTGCGGCTGGAACAGGCCATCGCGTGGTACCGCGACCCGCGCCTCTCTGGCCGCGAGGGCGTGCTGCGGCAGCTCGGGGACCTGGGACAGCGCCTGGACCATCCGGCGACGCCACCGCAGTTGCTCTCTGTCGTTGCAGCCATGCAGCGCGGCGACCGGTTTATCGATCTCTCCTTCAACCTCAAGAACTGGCAGACCACTATTCAGCAGCTGCAGCAGAAGCGCAGCATCTACGTGGACGGGCTGCTCTGCGACATCTACGCGAAGGGCGCGACCTACTATCTGAACGAGACGCAGAAGCCGCTGGAGGAGGCCCACCGCGCCGTGGTCGCGCAGGTCCGGGAACTCTGGACGCAGCGGTACGGTGGCGATCACTATCGCGTGTGCATCGGCGAGCGTGTGCAGCGCTTCGCCATTGCGACCGAGTATGAGAACTTCCTGACGCAGCTCCGCGCGTGGCGGGACGCGCTGGCCGACGCGCGCGAGGCCCTCTGGAAGGAGGCAGAGCTCTCCCTCGCCGCGGAGTGGACGGCCTACCAGGAGGCGGTGCAGTCCGTCGTGCAAGCCTGCGAAGACCAGCTGCGCTGCCGCCACGAGCTGGCCGGTGCCGAGACGGCCGCGCGCGTGTCGCTCTCGCTGGAGGAGGCCTCGGCGCGGGCGCGGCTGCCGGAAGTGTTTGTGCAGCGCTGCCTGCAGATCCAGTACGACGCGCAGGCACTCATCATTGGAGAAGAAGAGCTGGAGCGGTCGGCTGCTGTGGCCGACGAGTGTGCGCAGCGCGGCGGCATCGAGTACTATGCGAACAAGTCAAAGGAGACGGCCATCATTGCTACGGAGCTGAGCCTGCAGCGGTGGGCTGTGGAGACGGAGGAGTACACGGAGCGTGCACAAGTGGGCCGGGAGCAGGCGGAAACGTTCCAGCAGTACATAGTGCGCTGGGCGCAGCTCACAGCGCCACCACCGCCGCGGCTGACAGCGACCGAGGTGGTGCCACCGCACCCTGTCCGGCCACCGACCCCACCACCGTCCCCACCTCCACTCTTGCAACAACCCGCGCGCGCAGCTCCGCCACCTGCAGCAGCAGCAGCAGCACCACCACCACCACCTCAGCCTCAGCCGCCGAGAGTGTCCCCCACCTCCTCCGAGGTCCCTGCCATGCCCGACTTCATGTCCGCCGAGCCGCCGCCGCTGCCGGACGGCCCGCAGACGCCGCTGGAGACACCGCCCCCGCAGCAGCACCAGCACCAGCACCAGCGCGCGACGGAGTCACCACGACCGGCCGCACCGTCCCGCACACCAGAGTCAAAAGACCCGCTCGCCTCCATCTGCGAGTCGGTCACGCCCATGTATCGCTCGGAGATACGCACGCCGGTCCAGCGCGTCGCGCCGGCGGACATGTTGACGACCGACACGCAGCACCGCGAGGCCCCGCCGGATCTGGACGGACCAGCAGGGTCGTCGTCGTCCTCCGTGTCACCCATCGCGTCGCCACCACCACCACGGGCAGCACCTGCCGCACCCAAAGCAAAGCCGGTGGCAACAGCAGCTCCCACAGCTCACCACCACCACGCAGACCCACAGCCACACGCACGTCCGCCTCCGCCACCACCGCGTGCTAAGGAGGGACCGCCACCAACCAAGAAGGACCTGTTTGGGGAGTCGGACGAGGACAGCGACACCGAAAAGAGAGCCTCGAAGAACAAGCCGAAGAAGACAACAAAGAAGAAATCGCCTGCCAAGTTGAAACCAAAACTGTTCGATAGCAGCAGCGATGATGATTGATACGTACGTATATATATATATTTCTTCTTCTTCTGTTGTCACTGGTATCTCTTTCGTTTGCAATCTGTACACTTTTTTTTAAAACCTTTTTTGCATTTGCTCTATCTAGTATTGCTAACCTCCTTTTTTTATTTTTTCCACCTACCAACGAACTCTTGAGCTTACAATGCATACATTAGTGACGTTTCTTTGCAATTATATTGTTTCATGTCTGTTTTAAACGCAACATTTTTTTGTTTTTTTTTTTAATTGGTCTATTCATTCTCTCTCTCTTGCCCTGCTTCATTTCTCTCTTCTCAGTTCCGTCCGGAGTACAGTTATAGAGGCACTCAAACAACAAAAACAACAAAACCAAAATAGACTGAGGTGTGCTTGTACCCACACTCAACACTCATACACCTCTCTCCCAAATATTTAAATTTCTAGGCGTGTAATTCTATACCAATCACACGCGCACATACACACATACAGCATGTCTCGCTCTCAAACTTCCGTTGAGGCACCCGCCCGCCCTCGAGAGCTGACCTACAAGCACGAGATGGAGGACATGATAGACGGCCTCAGCGTGCACGGCAGCGGCGTCGTGCAGGCACCCTCGATGGACACCCGCTGTTGGCAGGAGAAACACCCCAACAAATCTCTCACCACCAACAAGGGCGGCGCCGGCGTGGCCACAAGCTTCAGCTCGGCCGCGCACCTCCTCCAGTCCGCCTCGCACGTGGGCGCTCGCTCCATCGGCATCACCGCGCTGCACAGTGACCGGCAAGCGGTGGTGGCAGGGTACGAGGACGGCGGTGTTGAGGTGACCCACTACCAGCTCGGGGACGACGGCCGCAGCAGCGCGGCGCCGGCCCACCGCGTGATCATGCCGACCGAGCTGGACGCCGACTTCCACAAGACGGAGGACGCGCCTCCGCCCGCCAAGGCAGGACAGGCGAAGGAGAAGGAGACAGCGGCGCAGCGCAACAACCCTGTCGTGGCGGTGCATGGGGTGCAGCGGGAGGAGGACAGCTACCTCCTCGCTGTCGCCTACAAGGAGCGTGTGTACGTGGTGCTCACGCCCTTCGAGACGCGCCCGACGGCCGCTGTCACGCTGCATCGCCGCGCGCCGCCGCAGCCGGTCACCTTCGCGCTCACACCGACGGCGCTCTCGCGGCTGCTGTCACCGTCGTCGGGGGAGGGCAACAGCGTGACGGTGGAGCAGGTGGTGCTGTCGCCGTGCGGCCAGTTCGTGGCGGTGGCGGTGGCCGGCGACGTGCCGCAGGTACTCGTCTTTGCGCTGCCCTTCTCGCGAGATGGCAACCCCTCCACTGTAGGTGCTGCACGTCAGGGCACAGATGACACTGCCACCGCTGCTGCTAGTGCACCAACTTTGGTCAGACTGACTGGCCTGCACCTCCGCACTCGCTGTGCGCTACCGCCTTTTGCCAGTGGCGGTGCACAGAAGGGCGACCCTCTTCACGCATCCTGTCATTACCTCCTAGATGAGAACGACACGGCCGGCATGCTGGTCGTGGCGTGGGCAGGCACAGCATGTTACATGCGCCTGCTGCTGCGGCCGAGCCTCGCACGGATGCCACCAGCGCCAGTCGTGACGACGACAGCCGACAAGCCCAAGACAGATGAGCCATCGCCCCGAGGAGAGAGCCGACGGGGGAAGGATAAGGACAAGGACAAGGAGGCCGCCAACAGCTCGCGGCCTACCGGCGGGAGCAGCTTGCACGCGCTCAACAAGTCCGAGGCGGACATCACCGTGCCGGCCGCCCTCATCAAAGAGACGGGCACACCACTCTTTATCAGCTCCCGCATCCATCGTGCGGTTGCCACGCCGGACCACCACTATGTAGTCTTCGGCTGCGCGCAGGGATGTGTGTACGTGCTAGACCGCCGCGGGGTGATGGCCGTGACAGGAGGCCCGCCGCCGTCGCTGCCGCTCCCTGCCTACGGCGAGGCGCCTAGGACAGAGGTGACTTCGCTCACCGCCGCCGTCGGCCATCGGCCCTGCGGTGCGAACAGCAGTGTTGAGGTGGAGGAACTGCGAATCGTGGTAGGGGTGACGCACACGCAGCGGGACGGCGAGCACTACACGGCGACCTTCCTCACGCTCACGGCGGAGGACCCGCGAGGCAGCGCCTGCCATATGGTAGGTCTGCCCACCGCTGTCACCGCTGCCTGCGCGCCGACCACCGTCCCCTTCGTGGTCCTCGCTCTGGGCACCCTCACGCTGCTGTGGGACGTACATTACAATGCGGTCATCGGCGGCTTGCCGGTGATTGTCCACCGGCTGTCAGACCTCTCAGACGACGGAGAGGACCTCCTCTGGGTGGAGGGCGGTGCCACCATTCTAGACAGTGACGCCCGGCCGAGCCGCTGGCCACTGCAGGCACTGCTGCGTGCGGTGTACCCGCTGCTTTCCACGTACTTTATGCAGTCTCCGCTGGAGGAGCTGGGGCTGCTGCTGCGGCGGGCGGCTCCGGCACTGCGCACGACTGCGGCCTTGGGCAAGGTGCGCCTGGAGGAGGGAGCTGCGTCGGAGCAGGAGCAGCAGTCGGTGGGGTCAGAGAGCCCTTGGGGCTGCCACCGACGTGAGCGGTATGTGCAACAGCGGATGGCAGAGGTGCGCAGCGGCGCACCCGAGCGTCAGGCGTGGCTAGAGCAGTTACTGGCCTGATAGAGAGAGTGAGAGAGAGGCAGTGACCAACCTTGTATACCATATCTATTGTTCTTCAATTTTAATCTTTTCTTTTTTCCCCCCTTTCCTCATGTTATATATGTAAAGTAGACAAAAAAAAAAAAAAAAAAGGAAAATTAATCTGTTTTCTTGTTTCACACACATTATTAGAACAGAGTTATAAAATGTAAACTCAACAGTACATCAACAACAACAAAACACAAAAAACAAAAAACAAAAAAGGTGGTAAAAATAAAAGAAAGAGTATCTGCTGTCTTGTGTTGTATCCCGTGCTCTTTGTTTCATCCTCTGCTCACATATTTTCTCTCTATACTACGTCTGCGTCTAAAGAGCTCCAACGGAGGTCATTTTTATTTTTAATATAGATTTATAAGAATAAGTATTCGCCCCCTCTACCAAGAGAAAAAAAAAATAAAAGAAAAGAGAAAAGACATTCAACCATGTTTGCACGTCGACTCTGCCCCACCACTTCACTAGCTCATGCCTCTGCCGCTCTTCTTTTCCGTCGCAGCAGCTGCAGCACTGTCCCTCTTCTAGTATCCAGCCGCGCCTACGGCAGCTCCAACAAGATCACCTCCGGTGGCCTCACGCGCGATCCCCACTACGCCGACGACGACTTCTCGCTGCAGCACTTTGATGTGCAAGATGTAGACCCGGACCGTCTCTCTCACTTCTACTGGGACCGTGGTGAGGACACGCTGTCGCCGTTTGACTACAATGCGTTTCTCTCGCCGGGGATGCTGGAGGAGATGGACGAGGACGGCTTAGGATCTCTGGAGCACATAGAAATGGAGGACTACCCGCTGCTGACGAGCGAGTACGTGCCTACGTTTTAACGCCACGCACATATACATTTTTTTTTATTTAAAAAAAAAACAAATATATAGACATAGACTTACTTTCTTCTTGATTTTGAAAATATGGTTGTTAAAAGTGTTTTTTGTTGATGTACATGCGATCGCTGGTCTTTTTGATCTTACTGTTTTTGTAAAGGTGTTTAAGTGTCAGAGCCAGATTGAAAAACTAAAACTATTTACGACCCTATACTGTTTTGTATCTTTATCTTCCAGAACTTTTTGCATTCTCTATTTTGCGTACTTTCAGATTATTGTTTGCAAGCATTCTCTTCTCTCCTGTTTTTTTTCCACCATTAAAAGCGCATATATATTAGTTTTTTTTTTTTAGAGTTTAGTATCTCTTTCATTACTTCTTAGCATTACAGCAGCGTATGCAGCGTGTGTGTACCTCTGCCTTTCTCCGGCGGCCTTTGCTGTCCCTCCCCATTCTAGCCGCCCCCGCCACTTGCGGCGCCCTCCTCGCCCCGTCGCGCGCCGTGCACGGCAAGCCGACCGGTGGCCACAAGGTGCGCACGCAGCACAGCCGGCGGTGGTGGCTGCAGTCCAAGGCGCGCCACCTCTCTGCCGTGCCCCACGATGAGGCACAGTCGCGGCCGCACTTTCCTGGCTACACGGAGGACGTAGAGAAGCCGCTCGTGGTACCGGAGAACGCGTGCTGCTTCAACTGCGAGAAGCCCATCCAGCGCGACGCCATCAACAGCTACGTGTGGGTGCCGGCGGGCAACGCGCGCGTGCCGACGACGCAGGGCTACTTCTTCCACTTCCACTGCTTCAAGTGCTGGAACTGCAAGATGCGCATCATGCACAACCAGTTCTACTCCAAGGACGGCAAAGCGTGGTGCTTAGCGTGCGCGCTCGGCCGCGAGGTGCGCGTGCCGGCGCGCCGCTGGCACACGTCGTACGTGAACACGCACCGCACGGGCTCTCGCATGACGGGTCAGTTCTTCCCGCGCCACCGCCACCAGATGGAGTTCTTGTTTAACCCCAAGGAGTAAGTGTCCGTTTTCTTTTTTTTTTTGTTGGTTGGCTGTCACACCATTGAAGCGGAAGTGAGGGTTTGTTTCTTTTTCTTCTTCGTTTGGTTTAAACATAGCTGTTGGTTATTTTTTGTTTGTTTAAAGATGGCTGTAGTGTATACATCTCTGTATGTAGCGTGGAATTAACTTACATATCTTGTTATCTCGTAATAACTATAAACATTTTCTCTGTACAAGCAGCTTTTTTTTTTTTCTACTAATCACACAACTTAATGCGTGCAAGTATACATTTTTCCTTGCTAGCTTCTTGCTAATCAGCCTAGTACATATTGTTTCTCTCTCCTTATTCTTTCTACTATTTTCTTGTGAAGGTATAGATACGCTTGCTTCTTTCTCTTTTGTTCTTGTATAATACCAGTAGTGGCCTTCCTGCACGTGTGACCTTCTCATGCTCCGTTACGCCCAAGATATGTGGGACTTCATGTTCCCCTCTAACCTCGTCTACCCTGTCCAGCTCGTCGGCCAGCCCACCATCGTCGCCATCGACCGCGACGAGGACCTCTCGCACTACCTGCAGCGCCAGTACGCCCTCTTCACCTACCGCTATGACTTCACCGCTATTGAGGCGGAGGGAGGGGTGGCCGTGACGACCGACAAAGGGTGGGGCTGTCTTGTCCGCACGACGCAGATGCTACTCGCGCATTTCCTGTGGCGCTGGTGCGAGGAGATCGCGCCCAACTTGGCGCTCTTTTTAGACCTACCGGGGGAGGCGCATCCCTTCTCCCTCCATAGTCTCGTGGCGGCTGGCTGTCCGCACTTCACTGCGGACTACTGGTCGCCTTCGCAGGGCGCCCTCGCAGCGGCGACGACACTGCGTCAGGCGGTTCACTCCGGTGTGCTGCGCACGCGGATAGAGGTCGTCCGCTTCACCAGCGGCCACATCGTCCACCCGAAGGTGCTCGCCTGCTTTGCGAGCGCGCCGGAGCGGGTGCTGCTGCTCGTGTCCTTCCGCACCTCGGCGAGCGACCACCTGGAGGAGGATAAATACTTAGAGCTCGTGCGCCTCATGTCGCGGCCGCAGTGCGTCGGCGTCGTCGGCGGCGTCCCGTGGCGGAGCTTCTTCTTTATAGGCTACAACGAAACCCATGTCTTCTTTTTAGACCCACACATCAAGAACCTGCCCGCGCTCGTGGAGACCACACCGGCCGCGCGCAGCACGACGATGCCGACGGCGGCGGACGCGCGGTGTGTGCCCTACGGCCGGCTCGACACGTCCATGCTGGCGGCGTTTGTGCTGAAGGACGCGGAGGAGTGGGAGGAGCTGCGGCCGCTGCTGAACGCGTCGTTTCTCTCTGTGACAGAAGAGGACGATGGCGATGATGGAAATGGTGGAGGGCCGAATGCAGCTACACACAAGGCGATGCATAACTTTTCGGATAGCTCTTCTTCTGATGGCAGCTGAGATACCACACCTCTCTGTGTGCATAACGACGTGTATATTTACAGATTTTTTAAATATATTTGTTGCATTATCATTGCTCTCTCTTTTTTTTTTTCTTTTCTCTTTCTGGAGCACCATTTTTTGACACCTGTTCATTACTGCATACAATACACCTATTTTTTGTATTTATCGCCTACCTACTCACCTTGCCTTACTTTTGTTTTTATTTATCTATATATGTGTGCTGTGATTCTTTTTGCAAGCACTCTATGCTTGATGATTAACCTGCCTGCTTAAAAATCTTCTTTTCATTCCTTCTTCCGCAGCCTCTATTTGTTCACCTTAATTGTAGATTTCTCTGCTACTCTTATTATATTATTACAGTAGTCCGATGCGTTCGTACGCATCAGTAACCACGTCATGTAGATCCTCACCGCACTTGTGGCAGCGTTGGGCTCCACATCACCGTTTCTTTTTTTCTTCTCTTCGTACCCGATTACCTCTAATGATGGATGCGACGGCGCTGCAAGATTGTAAGCGCCACGTCGCGAGCTCCAGCCCACTGCCCACCTTCGCGCCACCTGTAGCCAACACGCACGACGCGCTCGCCCGCCTGCCGTGCCCGCTGTGCGGCCAGACCTTCCACCTGTTAGAGATGGAGGCGCACCTGACGGCAGCGCACCCCCACGTCCCTGCTGCGCACTGGCACGCCCTCTGTGAGGAGCGGCTGCAGCTGTACCACACCATGACGGGCAGCGCGCTGCAGCGGCGCGAGGACACAGAAGGGGTGTGGGCGCGCCTCCCCACCATCAGTGCACATGGCTACCAATGCAATTGGTGTAATCAGCGACAGCAGTTCCGCTCGCGCGATGATTTCCTGCGGCACGTCATCCATAGCCACCCAGAGCTGGAGCTTGAGGATGTGGAGGCGCGCGTGCCGGCCATGTCCGCAGCGGCAGGGGTCGCCAGCAGCTCCCCTGGCCAAGGGCCGCGCAGGTCCCGCGCGCCTTCTCGTCGCCTAGCTGGGGTCAAGGCGGTGCTGGACGACTACAAGCCCACACTAGCGCCCCGGCAGGTGGGTATCTCTATCCCCTGTCAGCTGGACCGCTCTCTCGTTCCGAAAGAGGTGGAGCGGCCGGCGACGCCGCCCTTTACGGAGTCGAACTTCCCCTGCGAGCTATGCGGGAAGTGCTTCACCGATGAGTTCAACCTGCTGCAGCACCTGGAGGTGAAGCACCCCGATGGCGAGATGGCAGGGACGGCGACAGGAGGAGAGAGCACCCCAGACACGGATGTGTCCGCCTACATGCGCAAGGAGGCCACACAGCCCAACGCGCAGGGCTCTGTCTATCTCCTCTGCGACCTCTGCAACAGCTCCAAGGTGTATACGCTGCCGTCCGCCCTCTTCGCGCACATACGCTTCAAACACCCGGCAGAGGATGCCGCCTTTCATGTGGAGCGGCTCGTGGAGAAACACAAAACGGCGCCTCAGTACAAGTGCGGCATCTGCCAGCGCTGCTTTGCTACTGAGGCCTCGCTCCTCGACCATGAGTCGAGCGCACATAGTGGCAACCGTAAGAGCTCCACCACTACAGCCACCGCACGGCCCTCCTCCTCGTCCTCTTCTTCGCTGCCGCTGCTCAATGCCAAGTCGCCGTGGTGGTGCAACAGCTGCGAGCGCGGCTTCACCTCCGGTGGGGCCCTGCATGGCCATATGGTGGACAAGCACAGCCTCGCGCTGGAGCAGCACCCTTGCCCGTACTGCAAGCGCACATTCAAGGACCCCTTCTCGCTCGCTTCCCATGTCACGCAGGGGCACAAGGAGCTGCCGCTGGAGGACCTCCACTTGGAGATTGATGTGCAGTGCCCGTCATGCAGCCGCTACTTTCTCAACTACGATGAGCTGCACGTACATGAGGTGCGCCACCACCTCAAGGACCCACGGCGGCCTGCCCGTTCCTTTGAGGCGAGCGCGATTGTGACGGAGGCACTGCTGCGACAGCAGGCGGCCAACCAAAAAGGTCAGAGGAGCGAGGAGGGCAAACTGACGCCACGGAAGGTGAGCAGAACATAAATGAAAAGAACACACCATTTTTTTTGTCCTTTTTTTCTTTTTTTTTGTTTTGGTGTATACTACCCACAAAATTTAAAAACAATATAGTATATGATTACTTACAAAAAACGCGTACATTGAACTTTTTCTTTTTCTACTTACAAACTGTGTAATCATATTCT
>AUXN01000385.1:0-12392 GCA_000482125.1 Strigomonas galati
TTTTACAAAAGACGATAAAACAACAGTAAAACTACGAGTAAGACAATTTCTGAACAATTATTTAAAAAAAGGGGGGCCGATAAATAAAAACAAATGACGACAATAATGATAACAATAAAAAGCAAGATTCAGTTTTGTTGAGAAAGACAATTAAAAGGAAAAGAAAAAAAAAAAGAAGCACAGAGCACTACTACTACAAAAGACGATAAAACTACAGTTAATTATTTTTATTTTTTGACAAAGGAAAAAAGAAAAAGACGATAATGAGATGAGACTCTACTACTGGGAGAACGAGAGAAGTGGGTAAGAGAAAGCGAGTTTGTAATGTTGCGTGCGACGTGTGTCATCACAGATATGAAATATTAGTTTTCGGCTCACTCACAAAAGTAGAGATGGATAAATACAAAGATGAAATGATCTGATTGAAATGAAAAGAAAAAAAAACATTAAAGAGAAGCCCAAAAGGAAAAGAAAAAGTGAAAAACACAAAATAGACCACGAAGGCAGGAGTTTCTCTCATTCGCATAGGATGTTTTACGATAAAAAAATAATAATAATAATAATAATATTAATTGAAGCCCATAAAAAACACTTCTGTGTTGAGACTTTAAATTGCCAATTTAATATGTCGGAATAAACGTTAACGTGTGTTCCGGTACACCCGCAGCTAGGATTTCTTTCTTCTTATTCATTGAAATCCACACCCTTGTCAGCAGCGGCAAATGTTGCAACACGCGGATGTCACGTAACTGATTGCATCCCAAGAGACACACGACTTCCATTTTTGCACAGCTTTGCAATGGCGTTATATCCTCGACTGGCGTCTGCTGCAGGGACACATATCTGAGGAGTTTGCACGCAACGAGTGGTGACAAATCTTTGACACTGGTGGAACACACATGCAATTCCTCTAGCAGAGTCATCCCTGCAAGTGGTGCAAGACTCTGTACATGATGGCATCCACTCAGAGAAAGGTCTTTCATTTTCACGCAAAGAGTGAGAGGCGTCAAATCACTTACAGCCGTGGATTCCAGAGTTAAAAAAGTCAGGTCAGCCATGTTAGCAAGCGGTGTGAGGCACTGCACGTCTTTGCAGTGCCTCAGGTAAAGCGAGCGCATTCGCACGAGATGGGTGAGTGGCGCAAGATTTTCTATCGGTGTCGCCGTAAGATCAAGACACTCTATCGCCGTCAGTCGAGCAAGCGCCGTAATACTCTGTAAACCACTGCATTGCGCCAAAGAAAGCACGTTCAACGCTGAGCAACTCGCGAGCGGTTCGAAGTCGTTTACCGGCGTGGACTCCACATACAGACGTTTGAGACCCACCATTCCTTTTAGCGGCTCCAAGTTGGTCACACGTTTGCAGTAAGTAAGACTCAACTCTTCCAGTGCTCGAATATGCTGTAGTGGGGTGAGGTCCTCCACGTCTGTTCCACCAAGATCAAGAATCGTTAATCGCTTCGCATCGCAGAAGAGAGACAAGTCCACTGTACTCAATCCATTCACGCACACCTTCTGAAGAACATGCAGGTGCTTCAGCTCGCTCGTATCCCTCAGAGCGCTGCAGAAATTCAGATTTATTGTTTGCAGTGAGGTGCATTGCGCCAACCCAGCCAACGCAATCACACTGGAATGGTGCAGGTCAATGTGTTCCAAATTCCGAATACCTTCAATCCCTCGCGTTGTTTCCAGCTTTTCACAAGCACACAATTGGATTGTGTTCAACCGTATCAGGTCCGTACAGTGACACAGCCACTCCAGACTGTCGATAGTCGTCGCGCTCAAATTGAGCTCCTCCAAAAGCGTAAAGTGCTCCAAGCCTTCAAGATGGTACACGTTTTCACACCCAGACACGTCCAGCTTTTTCAGCGAGACGCACTTGCGAAGTGTCTCGAACAGGTTCGTGCAGTGGTAAGCCTTGCCAGCGCTCATTCTCAGCTGCAACAGGTTTTTGTAAAGGGGTACACCAGAGCGCAGCACCGGCTTGTCCGCAAAGAGTAGGTCCAACACGCGTTGCAACTGGTCAGCAGACCGCTGTTCGGCATGATGCAATTGTATGGCGCGCGGCTGCGTCATTTGCAACCACCACAGCATGCGCTCGACACGTTTCACATCGTACACATTAACCATGCAGATGGGGTGCTCGGGGTGGGCTTCGTCGGTTATAAAATGCACAGCATGTGTGAAGGCACTGTCCTTATTGTCCAATAGCTTCTTCATTCGATACGGATACTTTTCGATACTGGAAAAGCGGCCCAGCTCGTTCCAACGAGAAGAAGCGTGTTTCGTCACCGTTTCGTGCTCCGTCACTCCATGCAGTTCGCCCAAAGCCCGCACACTCACAGAAGAAGCAAGCACGCCGTAGGGCAGACTGGGCATGTACTCGAGGGCCAACTTCACTGTCTCCTCCGTGATGCGATTCCACCAGGTAGAAGGATCGTCGCTCATTCTAACAGGGCCTACTTTTTTAAGTAAAAAGAAAAGAAAAAAGGTCTTAATTGCTGCTAACCCTGCTGGAGTCGCAAAGTAATTGGATGAACGGCAACTGGGAAGCAACTACAAGTGGCAGCTACAAAATAGATTGCTAAAATCTATACAAATGAGATACATGATTTTAAATGAAAATGATGAGAATTTACGAATAAATCATAATAATAATAAAATGTTAAGAGACGTGGGGAAAGAAAATAGGCGAGAATTGAGGTGCATATATATATATACCTTTTGCATCGGAGGAAAGAATAATGTCAATAGCAGAGACGAAAATAATGAAAGCGATTCATCGTATACAAGTAGTATTAAAAGTATCTGAAAGAGAAGGAGCAAAGTAAATAATAAAGTAATATTGAGAAGAAGAAAGAACAGAGAAAAAAAAAAGAAACAAGAGATGCGATGAAAGATGGAATGGTATATCCGAAGAAAAAAAAAAAAAAAAAGCACTCAGAAAAGCAGGAGCTCAATAAGCTCTTGTAATGTTCAAGCATGGAGGGAGGAAAGAGAAAAGGGAGAGAAAAAAAAACGCGTTCAATCAAAATAAATGTTCTTCCATATAAAAGAAGCTACGAAGAAGTGCCAAATATGTATAAGCAGCACTCTCGCTATTCCTATCCTTCTCTCTTTTGCATTTTCTTTCCCGCTGTTGTTCTTGTTGTTGTTAATCGGAGGGGAAAAAAAAAAAAACAAGAGAGAGAGGAACGGGAAGAAATGCACATTCATGTATACGTTTTCTTTTTTTCTATACTCATCAATTTTTTATTTGTATTCTCTTTGTAGTTCGGTTATGAGGTCTGCACACACACAGGTGATGCTTACGTTCACGTGTGTACATTTACCATAAGTTAGAGAGAAAGAGAGAGAGAATCATAGCCAAGTGAAAAGAGAGGCCACACGAATTAGATAGCATTAAACAAGGCTTTTCAGCTGCCGCGCTCGAATGCATCCAAAGAAGGAGTACATATACCGTCACTCCCTCAAGCCTATCTTTCACAAAAAATGAATGCAGCTGAGTCTCTCTTTGGATAAGCCTGTCGTTACGACTTGATCCTGCAAACGTGATGAGAGGCACACACTTTCCAAGGAGGACATATTTTGCAGGACGCGTAGATCACGCAAATCGTTGCAGTTCACTAGAAGCATCCGTCTCATTTTCACGCAATCTGCGAGCGGGGCAAGATCGGCAATCGATGTGTTACTCAGAGCCAGCTCCATCAGCGCGCGCATGCCTGCGAGGGGTGCAATGCTGTGCACACCACTGCACCCGTTCAGGTACAGCTCCTTGACGTTTGGACAGTTTGTCAGCGCTACGAGATTATCCACCAGCGTCCCGGAAAGGTTCAGCAGTTCTAAGGCTTGCATGTTCGCCAGAGGTGCAATGTCACGCACGCCCGAGCAGCCTTTTAAAAATAGCTGCTTCATGCGCAGGCAACGTGCAAGTGGTGCAATCGATTCGATTGCGGTGCCAGACAAGGCCAGTTTCTCGAGGGCAGTCAGGGATCGAATGGGCTCGAGACTCCGCACTCCGCCACAGCGTGTCACGTCCAGCCACCTCAACGCCGTGCACTTCGCAAGCGGTGCAAGATTCGCCACTGACGAGTCGTGGAGATAAAGGACCTCTAATGCACTCAGGTCCGTCAGCGGCTCCAGGTCATGCACACCGCGACAGCGGTTCAGATCCAGATATGTGAGTCTTGTGCAGTGGGTCACTGGCGCTAGATCAGAAACCTGTGTGCCGAATAGAAGGAGCACTTCTAGGGCAGGCATTCCTTGCAGTGCCTCTACCGTGCTCACGTCATCGCACCCACCAACGTTGATGACACGCAGCACAGTACAACTTTGTAGAGGCGCGAGGTCCTGGATACGCGTCTCGCGTAGATCAAGCCACGTTAGCCATTCAGCATCACGGGCGATGGAGAGGTGAGAAAGGTTTGTCAGCTTGATATCCAACGTTTGTAGGTGGCGTAAATGTTTTAGCTCGCTGGTATCTGTCAAGTGCCTACAGGCGGACAAAAGGACTCTGCGCAAAAATGTGCAGCTCTCCAGACCGGAAAGGCGGCTCACACTGGAAAAAGACATGTCCACACACTCTAAATTGAGCAGCGCTTCGATGCCACTACTGGCTACGAGGTGGCTACAGAAGCACAATCTCAAGGTGTGCAAATGCGTCAGTGGCTCGCCTTGTTGCAGCCACGTCAGGTCGGTCACATTTGTGTAGCTCAAATCTAGTTCTTCCAGAAGGGCAAATCTATTCAAGCCTTCCAGAACGGAAAGCCCTACGCACTTTGAGAGGTCTAGCGTGGTCAGCATGGTACACTTCGCCAATGCCTCTAGTACATGGGGGCACTTGTACGAGCCTCCATTCCCAACCACCACTTCAAGGAGGTTCGCGTAAAGAGGCGTGCTGGAGGGCAGTTCGAGTTGATCGGTGAAAAGTAGTCCCAGAACCTGCCACAGCTCATCGGCAGTCAATTTATCCACATGCTCAAGTAGAATAGCACGTGGTTGCACCATTTGAAGCCACCAAAGCACACGTTGCACACGTTTTATATCATGCACGTCAATCATGCAGAGGGGGTACCTTTGATGCTTTTCATCCTCTATAAACTGTACAACATGTGTGGTGCCAGCGCTTCTGCCTGCCTGCCCCCGTCCCCATTTGTGGATACAGCGGTCATGAATAGTGTCGCAATCCGCAAAGTATCCTCCATTTTCATCGACGGTTGCAGTTTCTGGTGCCGGTTCAGCTGTGCAGCGCAGTTCACCCAAAGCGCGCACACTCAGAGAGGAGGCAAGGACTGTGTACGACACGGATGGCATATATTCAATGGACAACCCAACACTCCACTTCAAAGTCAGGCTCCACACCGTCGACGTATCTGCGCTCATCCTGTGGGAGTTTAATCTAGTAAGTAAAGGAGAAAGAAAAAAAAAAAGAGAGAGAGAGAGAGAGGATAAGTAGATTCATTAAGTATATTCGCACTTCACGATCAACAGTGTCACCAATTGTCGTCAGCATAAGCAATAAAGGAGGAAATAAATTTAAAGTGCAACATCAAATACACAATCAAAAAACTTTAGTAAATTGCGTTTTGTTTTGTTTTTTGTTTTGTTTTTTTTTTAAATTCTAAAAGATCAACATGAATACAAACATCTTACATCACCTAAATATATATATAGAAGCAAAAGGAAGAAAAAAAACGGGAATCAAAGTGCATCACAGTAATCCAGATTTAGCATCATCAACATTATAAGCGCCAAATAATTACGTTACTCAAAACATGTACGAATGTAGGAGGAAGCAAAGGAAAGTATATAAGAGTTTGTGATTTACCTACAAGCATGACAATCATTATACATATATAGAAACAGAGAGAAGACAAAGAAACAGAAAAAAAAAATTAGAGAAAAAAAAAGAGAAAATAAGAAAAGAGGTAAAAGTAAGTAAAATAAATAAAATAAAAAGCTAAGACTAGATTTGAAACTCTTAAATGGGCACGGCCACAGGTGAGTTGTGTGGTTCAGGATACTGGGTCTCAAAACAAAAAGAAGAGAAGAAACAAAAATTCATACATAAGAAAACAGAAAGCATTGTTTATGATAGCACATCTTCGTTACACGAACGAAGAGGGGTCAAAAAAAAGGTTTGGGAGCAGTACGTTCACCTATTGTCCGTCTGTATGTATGCTTGTTTGTGTGTGTGTGTGTGCGAATGTGCACGAGGAGCAGAATCAGCTCATTACTTAATCAAGGTCACAGCATTATTGTGCTCTTCTTTCTCATCCCATCCACTGGTCACTACATCAACTACTCCTGGCAAATTTTCTACCAAGGCGCGCAACTGCTTGCAGTGCTTTAACTGTAACTTCTTGAGTTGGTAATTTTCTTGCAGCGGAACCAAGCTTTCAACGGCAGAATCCAAGAGCACGAGCTCCTCTAACTCCAAGGCGTTTTCGAGTCCCGCCAAGGTGCGTAGCTGGCGGCAACCTTTCAAGTTGAGTTTCTTAATTCGGCGGCACTCTCGAAGAGGGACTAGACTTTCGACGGACGATTCCTGGAGGGCGAGTTCCTCCAGCTCTATGCAGTTTTCTAGCCCTTTCACGGAACGAATTTCAGTGCAGCCAGCGAGCTTGAGGCATCGTAGGTGTCGGCACTCCTGAAGCGGCGTCAAACGACTCACTGCGGTGCCACTGAGATCCAAGTTTTCCAAGGCCAGGAAACACTCAACTCCAGTTAACGAGCGCAGCTGCGTGCAGCGATTCAAGTTCAGGCTTACCAGCTGCTTGTTTTCTTTTAATGGCGTCAAATCTTGCACAGACGTATAGGCAAGTTCCAGCGTCACGAGTGACGTCAGCGTATCCATTCCTGTGAGTGACATCCATTCGTCTGTGCAACTCAAGTCTAGATACTTCAGCTGCAGACACTCTCCTAAGGACTTCCACCCATTCACTCGTGTGCCCGGTATGCGAAGCGTCTCGAGATGAGGAAACTGTTCAATGCCTACCACAGACTTCAGAAGCCAACACCAATCCATACGTAGTTTTCTCAGACGCTGGCACCGCCGCAAGAGGCCAATATCCTTCAGCATTACTGCTTGATAGGCAGACTGGCCATTGCACATCAGTTCCTCCAGCACCGCTGGTAACGCCTTCCCTGATGCCGTTAAAGGGCATTCGCTGAACAATACAGTAAAGAGCCGTTGCAGACCGGTTGCTGACAGACACTCTGCGCCTTCGAGACGTAGCGAACGTACACCAACCAACTGCAGCCACCATAGCAAGCGCTCCACTGTGTGCACATCTCGTACATCCACAATGCACTCAGCGTAGGTTTGGTGGTCTTCGTCATATGTAAACTGAATTGCATGCATGGGCAACAGCAATTTAACGGAGTGCGTCTTTTCCTTCAGCAACCCTTCACGATTCGTGAGTTTAACTTCAACCTTTTGGATGGGACCGCTCAATTCAGATATGGCGCGTACATTACGGTCAGAAGCACAGACGGCCTGTGATACATGAGGTAGATAGCCTGCTATCAGTTTCAAGCTAAGGGATGTCACTAGCGTCCACGCATTGCCGCATTCTTCCTCCCTTTCCACAACGTCTGTCGTCGTCACTGGATCCATAAGATCCAAAGAGTGCAAGAAAAAAAAAGAAAAAAAATGAAGTGAAAGAAAAAAAAACTAGATTTGTTCCTGATGTACAGATCAAGCACAATAACAACAACAAAGAAAAAGAGAAAGAAAAAGAAGAAAGAGCATTAAAGAAAGAGAAAGAGAGAGAAGGTGGATGAAATAGGTTGATAGTATGAAAGAAAAAAAAATGACAACAACAGTGAAGTTAGCTGCCACATAAACTGTTTTCAATATTACAAGGAAATATACAGTTTACCAAAGAGTATGGGTGTTTGTACGGTTTTTTAATTATTTTTTTTTCCGTTTGTTTATTTATTTATTTGTTCTATCAGCAAATTTGTCTGTATATTTAATAGCTAGATGGCACGAGCATCCACAACTAAAATAACAATAATAAGTACATCATCTACCTTTTTACTAGTATTATAAAAATCTTGCAAAAGTCATTTATAAACGACATGTTATTAACATCTGTCAACATTGTGTGTTACCACTTTGAGAAAAAAAAAGTACTGTTAGCCGATGGAGAGCATTGGCAAAAGGAAAGAAAGACAGAACAAAAAAAAAAGACAGAGAAACGCAGTAATAAATCAGACCGTCATTAAACAAGCCACGGAGCACAACGGCCCGCACGCAAGACAAGACCCTGCGCAACTACTCTCATTCGCAAAGGGTTTAGACGCAACCGCCACACGCACGCGTAATTTTTCTAAACACGCTGCGACTGACCCTATTTCAGGGTCTGCGGTATTGTGCTAATGGTTCAAACCTCTTCCTCTTTAAGCCGCCTCCATTCTCAGCCAATGCTCCATCGGCCACCACACACTGCAAGCCGGCAGGCGCGTCAGAGAATATGAAAGCACCCACTGGCGAAGCCCCCATCCCTAGAGCGCCATCATAAATATTTAGAGCAGATAAACAAATTCCCAGCACGAGGATGGTTTGAGCACTGCTGCAACGCGGACGTAGAGGAAAATCACCCCCTTCTAGAATAACATACGCATTCTCAGCGACCAGACTCGGCGCGCCAGAGCCGCCCACCAAAAACAAAAAAATCACCACAACACGCAAGCTGCATTTCTTTTTGCTTAGGGCCCGGGGGCGGGGCTCGTGCGACCACCCTCCCCTTAAGTGCAAACATAGAGGGATTGCAGACCGGCGAAAAAGGCTCGCACCTTTTTTTTTGACGGCGCGCGCACCGTTGGTGCTCGTGCAAAGAAGCGACCATGTTGATTGAAGAACCCGAGCGCCCTGACCGTTTATTTGGTTGCTCGAGTTTAAAGAGAGGATTGCGTCGTTGGTGATGCATACCAATGCAACGGTCCCACCTTGCGTGTCACCCCGCGATGACAAACCACCCAACCAAAAGAACAACAAAACGATTCATCCGTTGAAACAAAAGCGTCAGGATCTACTACCAGTGATTTGGTGGAAGTATCTGCAACAGCGCGCGCCAATGCGCCACGCCAACAAAACGCCTCCATGAAAAGGGGATTAGAAGGTGTAGCAGGGGCAAAGGATGATGATTAAGATTGGCCTTGCTTTGCACAAGAAGGGCAAGTGGAGGGGGACGCACAAGGCTCGCGGGAAATTGTTGGCGCGGACCTACCTACGTGAGCACTACATCACGAAACGCGACGAGAAGGACTGGCCTGCAGATATTCATATTCTGAGGAGAAGCAAGGCAGCACCCAAGTCGTCCACTGACACTGACGACGCGAAGGTATTTGCATCCCCAGAGCCTAACTGTTCCGCCTCTTTCAAAACGCCCTGCGTATTACATAAACGCATCGAATGCCTACTCTCCATGAATGCTATCGCGCAGCTGCCTAAGACGGAGCGCAAGAAGAAGCAGCAGACGCCAACAGACGCAGTCGAGAAGAAGCTGCCGTACCGATGTACTGCCTGTGGCTCATCTTATGCAACGAGAACCGGATTAATCTCATATATCCGAAATAACCACCCTGATGCGCAGATGAGGAAACAGGTGCAATAAGAGGAGAACAGGGAGGCATTTGGGATCGGCCTCGCTTTTAAGAGGGCGAGCAGGCAAAATGAAACACGTGAAAGTTGCTGGGGTGGGCGTGCGTGAACATCTTACGGCGCTGCACAACAGTAAAGACTTGCCTGCGGACCCTCGCATCTTGGGGAGTTCTAGCGCCAGGTGCAATGCAGCGCCGCGTAGTCGCGTTGTGGAAACCCGCTGCCATAAAGGCATTCCAAGGCTCACCACCCCGATACTCCGCTTGTGGAATCGCCGCACCCAACGTTCCCACGCAAGCACACGGTTTTGTCAAACCGCCAAACGTTGAGCGAGAAAATATCACCAGAAGAAGCAAGCAGGCGCAGGCAGGGGAAGAACGGCATGCCAGTTTATCACACGTGACGCATCTTATTCAAGGAGCGCCAGGCCTCTTGTCCCATATTCAAAAGCATTAAAGCCATTGGGATACAACCAAGCGGGTCCACAAGAATGGAAAGGAGATGTTGGATGTGGCGGTTGGGGTTTGCGCTTTCCGGCGCGCTCATTGCTCGAATACCATCTGGAACTCGTCAATGTGTGTGAGACCGGAATGGTGGAAAAAGAAGAAGATCGGTTCAGCGATCACAAATGTAAGGAAACACCCCGTTTCGGAGAAACATTCGTAGTACCGGCCGGCCCAGTGATTCGGCGATATCCTTTGCCTCGGCTTGTTCTCCGATGGAGAGGATGGCGCGCGGGCCACGCTTGTAAACTTCACAGGAACAAAAAAAGTGTGATTAGAAATGATAATAATGGTAGTAATAGAAGAGGGAAGGCGGTGGGTCATCACAATGCCGCCTGGTGGCGCGGTGCACAACTGGTTTTCGGATGCTCCAAACGCAAGGCGCCGGTGGTGACAACCTTTACTTGTTTCAGAACCGTTGTGGGTGTGGATACATAACCTCCTACCGCTGCTAGGAAAGGCGCGGTGGGAAAAATAAAAATACAGCAAACAAGAGACAAACCTCCACGCGTTGCGCTCTGACTTAGAGTGTTTCGCCACCTGGCGCCGCTGCCCGATTCCCCATGGGCTCACTCCACCCCCCCCAAGTACCCGCAGCGGGAATTGGATTTTCAACGCAGCCCCTGGAGGCACGCTGGTCGTTGTGAGATGATCGTCGGGCTTCTCCTGTTGTGTGGTGACGTCCTTTGCGTGGTTGCTGCACATGCAAACCTGTTTTGTTTGTCCACGCTTCAGTGTCGTGTGTGAATAATATATATAATTAAATGTAAAAAAGTGAATGCTGTTTCAGATTTTTTATTCTGTTTCATACTGATAACGATACTTTGCGTTCAAATGTTTCTCACACTTCTTATAATTCTCAAGTTTTTTATTACTGTTGCTATTACTATATATATATATAGTAATTGTTTTTGTTGTTGCTATTGGGTGTGGTATTCATACTTGGCTACAGCTAAACTAGTGTACAAACTTATCACCGTTCTTTTTTCGTCTTCTCCCCCATCATCTCTTTTGTTTTGTTCCTCTTTACTTTTTAAATACAACGAATTCTTTTACTTTTAAATTGATTACTAGCAAAATACTACATTTATAGGAGAATATTTAATTGCATTACATTAGATCCCCCTTTTCCTAATTTTTTTTTTTACGTTTCCAGTTTTTCATTAGGAAGACTAACACACATTTAGACTACAAAAAAAAAAAAAAAAAAAAAGAATGTCCGTGAAAGCAAAAGTTATAGTAGGAGATTCCATATGTGGCGGCGCGAAAGAGAATAAAATTTCCTCTGACAACGATACATTCTATTTACGTGGATTCAATACGTACAGCGGAGGCAGTCCAAGTAGTGGTGCGCTTTCACAGGAAGGTGGAGGGCAAATTGTGGCAGCAATTAACGGAGCAGTTGAAATCACAGACCGTGTTGTTTCAGTGAAGGGAAGCTTTTCGAGGTATCTTCCAGAAATTGGTGACGTTGTTGTAGGAAGAATCACGGAAGTTGCCGGCAGTCGCTGGCTCGTGGATGTGAACGCTCACCAGAACGCAATCATGCTCTTGTCTAATGTCACGGAACCCGGCGGTATGTTACGCCGTCGGAACAGAGGAGACGAACTTGGTATGAGGCAGCTTTTTGATCAAGAGGATCTTATCGCTGCTGAGGTTCAAAGAATATCTCCTGAGGGAACCATTTCCCTTCACTCACGCGGAACAGAAAAGTACGGTCGGCTTTCAGGAACAGGACAGTTTGTTCAGGTACGTGCTTCTCTCGTGAAGCGGGCAAAACATCAATTTTTCACTCTCACAATTGTTCCGGTAAGTCTTATTCTTGGAATGAACGGGTATATTTGGGTTTCAGGTGTGAAGGGCAAAATAGTGGACAACGTCGATCGTGGAAATATTACACGCGTCGCAAACTGTATCAAAGTGCTCGGCATTCACGGAATAGAGGTTCACCAAAAGACGATAGAGATAGTTGTCGATAACTCGTTTACCATGTCGCTCAGCTTGTTTGACATTCTGAAAGAAGAAAATCATAGCCAACTTGTTTCTAACATCAGCGAAAACACGACGAAGCGCATGAAAGTTGATGCTTCCTAAAAGCGGGCGGCTCACTGTTCAACAGCAACAACAACAACAAAAATATATATTCTTCCCCCAATAATGTTGTGTACGGCTCTTGCAAAGTTATCATCAGTTCTTATACGAAACGGCTTTTAATAATAATTCTTAAATTAATTGTAACTTTTAATAAGATAGTTTAAAAATTTAAAGTAGCTTAAATAC
>AUXN01000386.1:0-12368 GCA_000482125.1 Strigomonas galati
CGATATAACAATAATAATGAAAAAAACTTTTTCTTCTTATTTTTATTTTTTATTTTTTTAAAAACTGAATTTCCTTACTTTTATATATATTTATAAAATTTTTATTTTGTTTTTGTTTGTTTTTTTTACTTCTTCTTCTTGCCGCCCGCCTGCTTCGCGTTCTGCGCCGCACGCTTGCCCTCAATGCTGACCTTGTTGTCCAGGCCCATCGCCTCCGTCACCGCGCCCCAGCCGACGGTGATCTTGCCCTCGCGGATGGTGAACTTGAGGCCCTTCTCCACCGGCATCGGGTACGCCAGCGTGAGAATGAGCTCGCGGTTGTCGCCGGGCATGCACACGAGCTTGCTCTCGAGCTCCTTCAGCTCGGCGTCGCGCTTCTTCTCGCCCTCGGCGTCCTTGCCGTGCTTCTTCGTGAGCTCCTCCTTCGCCTTCTCCGCCTCGGGGAAGCTCAGGTCGGCCGTGACGTCCGCGCAGTGGAAGAAGAGCTGCGGGCGGTAGTGCGGGCTGAAGCCGGTGTGGCGGCCGCCCTCCTCCTTCGTGAGCACGTAGACCTGCGCCTTGAGGCGGTTGTAGAGCTGCGTGCTGCCGGGCGCAGCCATCACCATGCCGCGCTCTACGTTGTCCTTGGAGAGGGAGGTCGTGTCGCCGGTGCCGACGATGCTAACGCCGACGGAGTCGCCCGGGAGGCACTCGTCCAGCGTCTTGTGGTACATCTCGATGCCGGTCACCTTCACCGTCGGCTTCTTCGTGCTGAAGCCGGCGAGCTCCGCGTCGCTGTTGCTCTTGAGCACGCCCTGGTCCACGCGGCCGGTGACGATGACCGACTTCTTGTCCTTGCCTATCTCGTACACGTGCTCGATGGCCATCAGGAAGGGCTTGTCGGTGTTGCGCGGCGGGTCCGGGATCCACTCGTCGCACTTGTCGATGAGCTCCAAAATCTTCTTCTCGTACTTGGCGTCGCCCTCGAGCGCCTTGAGCGCAGAGCCGCGCACAATCGGGGTCTCCTCCGCGGGAAATTTGTACTTCTCCAGCTGCTCGCGCACCTCCATGTCCACGATATCGCACGTCTCGTCATCGACCATATCGGCCTTGTTGATGAAACCAACAAGGGCAGGGAGGCCAATCTGAGAGCAGATGAGCAGGTGCTCCTTCGTTTGGGGCATCACACCGTCGTTGGCGGCCACGACGATAATACCACCGTCCATCTGCGCCGCGCCGGTAATCATGTTCTTCACAAAGTCCATATGCCCAGGGCAGTCGATGTGGCCGTAGTGGCGCTTCGGGCTCTCGTACTCGACGTGCGTCGCGTTAATCGTGATCTTGCGCAGCTTCTCCTCGGGGGACTTGTCGATCGCGAAGTAGTCGAGCGCCTTCGCCTGACCCGACTTGGCGAGCACGGTGGTGATGGCGCTCGTGAGGGTCGTCTTGCCGTGGTCGACGTGGCCGATGGTGCCGATAATGAGATGCGGCTTCTGGCGCACGAAGGCCTCTTTCTTGGGGGCGAGGAGGACA
Organism: Strigomonas galati; assembly: GCA_000482125.1. Classification (NCBI taxonomy): domain Eukaryota; phylum Euglenozoa; class Kinetoplastea; order Trypanosomatida; family Trypanosomatidae; genus Strigomonas; species Strigomonas galati. The sequence continues at coordinate 1,513 of AUXN01000386.1, forward strand.
GCACGGCGGAACATTTTTTTTGTGTGTTTAATTATAAAATAAAAATAAAATAAAAATAAAATATTATAGAAGTAGTTGACACTGATCTAAAAAGAAAAGTTTGTTTTTCTCTTTTTTTTTTTCTAGAACAGAAAGGAGAGAGAAGAGGAGCAGTAATATTGACATCGAAAAGTATTTTGCATGCATTTGTAGAACATAAGCAATTAGAGCTAGAACGAGCAGATACAACAATTTTGTATCATTTTTTTTCTTTTTCTTTTTGATTTGCATTGCATACAAATAAAAACACGTATACGTATACATTTACATAAATAAATATAGGTAGTTATAGTTATAAATATATATATTACATCTCTATTATTATGGTTTATACTCATATGGCACACCAAAACACGGTCACCACCGCGTACAGGTGCGGCGACAGGTCGTGCACGTGCCCCAGCCATCCATCCCGCTGCCCATAATAGCAGCTACTACACACGTGCATCCCTTCACCACACTTGCGCATAATCATAGTGTGTACAATGAACTTAAACGGCTGCTTCATCAAGACGAGACGCTCCAGGATACCATCGCAAATGAGTACGATCCATTTTTTGGAGAGATTGTGGTCGTAGCGCGGTGCGGTGTCGTCGCCGTCGTCCCCCATCATAGCACTACCAGCTCCAGGAGCAGAAGTGGTGGTGGGCGTGCCTCCTGGCGGTCCGGTAGTCGTAGGGGAAGTCGTGGAGGCGCCTGTTGCCGTGGCGGTGGTCGGCGTGGCACCCTCTGCCCCACCAACGATATGATCCTCATCATGCAAGTCGCCCTCATCATCAAAGTACGGGCTCAACACTTGCAAGATGATGTTCTTTACGTCGTTGGCTATGATGGTCTCGGAGGACGAGGAGGCCTCTTTTTGTTTTTTTGTCTTCTTTTTCTCCTCGCCGTCTGCTCCTTCTTCATCGTCTTCTTCTTCATCATTGTCCTCTTCGTCGTCTTCGTTGCCGTCTTCGTTTTCTTCATGACCTTCCTCTTGCTCACCACCTCCCTCTTCTCCGTCGTCTGCTAATTTACTTTTATTTTTGGTGTTGGTGGGCTCTTCGTCTCCGTTGCCTGCTGCCGCCGCAGGGTCTACGGTAGGGTCTGGCATCGCTTCTTCGGCCGACATGCTTTTTTTTTTTTTTGATCCTTGTTGGTTTTGTGTATATATGTATATATAAAGTTGCTGAAAACAGAGAAAAATGATGGAGAAGTAGAAGTAGAAAGTTTGTATAGTGGAAACATACACAGAAAAGCATAGCACATCACACTCAATAAAAGCATCCATGCTTTCAAATAATCAGAAGTTTGTTTTCATAATGTTTTTTTTTTTTTTTAAAGCAAGTTACATTCATCCTTGTTCTCTCGCTTGCTCTCCCGTTTTAGGATAACATACTCCGCATACGCATATAATCCTTCGCGTCCAATCCACAATACTCATCGCACAGTGACACTTTCCGTTCTGGGTTAAAAAAAATATCCTTCAAGAACTCTCGCAGACGATAAATCCCACCACAAAGAGACACCATCGTCACGGTCGACCTTGCACCACTTTTATTATGATTACTGTTAGTTGTAGTATTATGTCGTTGAGAGGTTTGCTGCGAGTGGGATTGCTCTTGCAGCGCAATGAGTTTCCACCGTGCAAGTTGCTGCAGCGCTACGAGAAATGCCTGGCGGTCGAGCTGCGCTGCTGCCTTGGTGCCCATAGAGGAACGTATATCTTCTAATAAGTCTTCCGCTGATCTTAGCCGTAGCATCATTAACATGGCGGCGGTGGCGCGATTGTGATGGGCTGCTGCTGACATTTGGTGCTGTTGTTGCTGTTGTTGCTCTGCGTGAAGATAAAGATAGAAGAGCAGCAACAATGTCTCACGGCCAGCGTAGCCCATAGGAGTGAAAAGATGCGTATCTTGTAGGAGCTCGTACAAGTCTGGTGGGAGCAGCGGCAGCGGGCGTCGTGCTACCTCTTCTACAATATTATGATTATTATGATTATGATCTGTTATACTTGTACATGTGATTGCTGTTGTTGTTGTTGTTATTGCTGTAGCAGTATCTTGGCGAGAGGACCACACAAATGGAAGCACCGAAAAGTAATAGGGCGCAGGGCTAATCACCGGCTCGTGAAATAGAAAAGGGAATTGAGTGCAAAGTGGATTTCTTTCGTTTATTTGGTTTCGTCTTTTGGCATCATTGACAGATAAAAATTGTTGTTGTTGTACTTGTTGGTTGTAATAGAGCTGTTTTAAATAGGTGCGAACATCTTTTTCGTTTTCTTCTTGCTGAAGAAGATAAAGTGATGACCAAGGCCACAGTACTGTCATCGTTGTTGGTGCTGCTGTTTTTACATTAGTATCATTGTTAATATTTTTATTGTTATTATATTTAGCCAACACCCTCCGTTCTTGTCCGATACGGCCTTGAAGCCAACTTAATACCGTTTGCACATTATCTTTTTTTAATAATAACAAGTTGTTCTTCTGTCGATTATTATGATGATTATTATTTTCTGTATCTGTTGTAGAAGTTTGTGGTGGAAGTAATGAAAACTGCGAAGCCGCAGCAGTGATCAGTGATGTTAAATGTGTGAGAATAATACTTCGCGTCGCCGCCTCCGCTTCCGTGCTGCGGTCAAGCTCACCTAGTACCTGTGCAAATGTTTGTACATTATTATTATTGTTACCATTATTATTACTTCCTTTCCCACTCTCCTCCTCCATCTCTGCCAGCATACCATCACAGGCCACCATCAACAACTCCAACGCTAAGGTAGGATGTGCTAGCAGCTGTGGTGCCGCTAGATAGTGGTAGAGAGGGCTTGTTTGCTGTTTATTGTTATTGTTATCATTATTGTCAGGGACATCAATTTTGGTCTTGGTTGTCTTTTTTGTTTTTATCTTCTCTTCTTCCAGGTCGGCGTCGTCATCGCTGTCTGAAGAGTAATAGGTAGAAGAAGAGGAAGAAGAAACATCATCATCATCATAATTGTTGTTCTCCTCTACTTCTTTTTTAGCATCCTTCTTCTTTTCTTCCAAATACACTTGATAAATCTCTTGTATACGGCCCCACATGGTGGCACGGGCAGTGGTTCGTGTACCAGTTTGATACTGATTATTATTATTATTATTCTGAAATAAACCAAACGGTACGTGCGCGTCGGTGCGACGCATTTCCTGTCGTATTTCGTCTTCTAACTGTTTCCACTGCGCTGCTTCTCGTAGATACTGTTCTACATCGAATGTATTATTATTATTATCATTACTATTTGTTGCTGTTTTGGGTTCTTTGTATTCGTAATAAAAAGAATCGACCACAACGGAATTTACTGAAGAATGGTTTGACCTTTTCTGCATGGCGGTTTGTGTTGCTAACAAGTGTAACCAACGCTTCTTCTTTTCCTGCAACAGCCGCCGCTTGAGTTCTACTTCCATCTTCTTTTTTAATACATGTAGCGCTTGTTCTAACATCTTATACAGTTGTCCTTTCACTGGTTGTGGTGTATTATTATTATTATTATTAGTATTAGTATTAGAAGTTGTAGCAAGAGGCACATGACGCGTCTCCGTTGTCAAACGAGAGCTCAGACGCTTCTCTAATGTAGGCAGGTCAGGACCTGGCGAGGACAGCAGCAGACACATGGCTCCTCCTGCTGCTGCTACACTTTGATGATTATAACTATTCTTACTAGTTGATTTTGTTTTTGATTTTGTTTTTGTAGATTGCTGATGTCGATGTGGATGATCATTTTCTTCTTCTTCTCCGCCGTCGGTGTGAAGGCGCGGCCCACCTAAAGACGCCCCTTCGTGCATCAAACCAGATAGTACATATAGCGTTTGGTCACAGCGATTGCCAAACGGTTCTGTATTTTTTATCGCAATAATCAAGTTCACATGATGTTCATTTTTGAAGTAGAGGAGGGCCTTTTGCAACGCCGCTAGCGCGCTGGTGGCACCACCACTGAGATGGGCGGCGGTAGTACTGAACGACATATCTTCTTCCTCTTCTTCCTCCTCTTCTTCGTTTTGTGTATTATTAATATTTGTATACTTCTTATGTTCTGCGCCACTGTCTTCACTAGAGTTATTATTGTTGTTACATTGTTGTTGCTGTTGACGGCGATATTGACGGTGCTCCGCAAACTTTTTGTCAAAATGAAATAAACGGCCAAAATCAAACAGACCATTTTGGATGGAATGGTCTTTTTGTAAAGAGTGATACTTCTTGTACTTTTGTTTACTATAATTGATTCCGTTTTCTTCTTCTTCGGTTGCTTCGTCTTCATAAAAAAATAACACTTGCACCAAAAACTGATACATTTGCTGCGCGATCACCTGAAGCGCAACCAAATCATTTTTTAATAATAACCCATCTAGCTCTAGCACAAAATTGAAATGCGTGTTGATTAAAATCGTATCTCCGTCACCGTCTTCATCATCATTATCATTACTGTTATTATTACTGTTTAGAGTGGATGTGGAGGTTGCCTGTGCCCGTGACCGCAGCGCCAGCAACAAGCGTCGGTTATGATCTTTCAGCTCTTGGGTCAGAATATACATCATTTTATGCTTCTGACTCCCTGTTGGTCCCCACAGCGAGAGAGAGCAGCGGTGGCCTAGTACACAGGCCGCTAAGATGGTCATGCGTACGTTTTTGTAAATGGAAAGATGGGCATCTACTTCGGTTTCATTTTCTTCTTCATTCTCTTTATCATTATTATTGTTATTATTATTGTGAGAGAAGGACGCAATCGTCAGGGCGGCCTTGTTGGCTTTAACTACCGTGCTATTATTATTGTTGCTAGTATTACTGTTTGTTTTAGCGGTAATCATTTTGGGGTTTATGTATAAGTGAGAAAGTAAAGGACACAACAGATGGACGAGCTCTAAGAAGATACAGTCCATTGTTTGATAGAGTGATGACTCGGAGAATAAAGGCACATTCGTAGTACTTGTTGTTGTTGTTGTTATTGCCGTTGTAGAAGTAGTTTTAAAAATCTGTTGAGCAAAATAAGTGACGGGAGGGATTTCTAATGTTTGCTCTTCTCTCTTTTCAGTATTAATAGTTGTATTACTAGTAGTAGCTGTAGGAGCTGTAGGAGCTGGTGGCTCTGCTGTTTCCTTTTGCTCTTTTTCCTCTCGTTCTCTTTTTCTATTATTATTATTATTATTATTATTGCTCTTTTTTTTACTAGTACTTTTCTTTTGTATCTTGTTGGATGCCGCTGGCCGTTTTTTAGTTTCTGCATGAGCGGTTTTTGCCATTTTTGTTGCTTTTGCTATTTTTGGCTTCGCAGTGCGGCTGCTCTTTTTTGCCGCTTTGCTCTTATCTTGCTTCACTTTCGTAGTACTATTACTACTTTTAGCTTTAACTTTTTTACTAGACGTACTAGTTCTTTGTGTCTTTTTTGGTGGCATTTTTATTTGAAATCTATGATTTACTCTTCAAAGTATATATGTGTATGTATGTATAATAAGATATGGTTTGTGTTGTACTTTAATAAAAAAAGAAAGAAGAAAAGAGAGGAGAAAACACACTTAATTTTGATTCGGTGGAAATAGCAAAAGAGCAAAAAGAGGAAAATAAATTTGGACATTGCCAATAAGAATGCTTTTTTTTTTTTATAGTTTTTGAGTTTATATTTCTAAAATCTTAGTGTCTTCCGTTTCACGGCAAAGAAGCAGAAATATAATAAATATAGGTGTATCTATATACCATGAAAGTAAAGACACTTTTAAAATCTATAATAACCGTAAAAAGGACAAATCTATTAAGGGAAATGTATATTAATGAATATTCAGATAAATATATACAGACTATCATCGTTAGGTATCAGTGCACAGTGCTCTGAAATCTGTTGAATGTGTCATCCTTATATAATAAAAAAAAAGTTGAAAGAAGAAGAAAAAAAAAAAACATGCATGTATGGAAAAAAAATAATAACAATCAGATATATTGTACAGACTCTCATCGTATAAAGTATCAGTGCACAGTGCTCTGAAATCTGTTGAATGTGTCATCCTAAATGATAAAAGAATAAAAATAAAAATAATAAAAAGAGAAAAAGTTAACATTCTCAATTATAATGATAACGATAACCGAAAATAAGATAAATATATTCAGATAAATATATACAGACTATCATCGTTAGGTATCAGTGCACAGTGCTCTGAAATCTGTTGAATGTGTCATCCTTATAATCAATCAATAAATTAATAAATTAAAAAAGAAGCTCTAGCAACCTACATGGTAAACAAATATGAAAACGGAGTTTAAAAATGATTTAAACGGTAATATATCTGCTATTGCTATAGTGCTTTTGTACCCATAAGTAAAGTAAATCGATAAATAATATAATAATATAATAATAATATTATTATTATAGTAGCTCAATATTTGTACACATAATTATGGGGGTCCACATTATAGTTTTGTTCGGTCCGCTCGTCATAATTTTTTTCATCATGGCTTTTTAGTTCTTTTTGAAAAATAATATATATTTTTAAAAAAAAATGATAGCTACAACATAACCAATATTGTTTTAACAAATTTCTGTTGGTAATGTTTATCTTACTTTTCTTTTACAAAAAAACTTTAATATTATATCACAATAATAACAATAAGTATCAAGTTCTATTATTATTGAATTGTCTCTATTAAGTCTTATTATCTTTGTTTTTTAGCTCAATATTTGTACACATAATTATGGGGGGTCCACATTAAAGTTTTGTTCGGTCCGCTCGTCATAATTTTTTTCATCATGGCTAAAAATAAATGAATAACAATAACAATATCTATAAAGCTTGAAAGGATAGAAAAAGAACGAAAAGAAGGGGAGTGACAAAGATGCATTTGTTTGTTATTTTGATAAAATTTTTTTTTTCGAACAGAAGATACAAATCTTTGTGAAAATAATAACAGATATGAGAGTAAAATGAGTATACATGCATACGTTTTAGCAGTAGCAGTAGATAGCAGTAAAAATAAATAAATAAGTAAAACACAATAAATGAATATTAATTATTACTCAGATTGAAATTTTAAATGAGAGGCATTCACATATTCCTTTTGTACAGTCACAGTTAACGTGTGTAAACCCAAATCCCAACACCACAGTTGATTGTTATCTGTTTTATTATTATTATTATTATTATTATTATTTTCATAATTATTTTCGTCCGAATGAAATGTGTAATGTTCTGCTTCCAAAAAGGAGAAGCCATTTTTGTTTTCCTGTTCTTCTTCACTATCACTATTATTGTTATTTGAATTAGTTACCAAAGAAGTACTATATTTACTTCTTTGCCAACGTTTTGCATGGCGCTCCTTTTCATTTTGAATCATCTGCTGTATTTTATTTTTATTTTTATGTTTATTTACAGGAGAAGAAATATCATTAATTTGTTGTGATTGGATTTCTTCTTCGATTTCATTTTGTTCTTTTTGTAATACTTTGCCGTATTGTTTGACAATTTCTTTATTTGTTAATAATATTTCTCTTTTCACTTCATCGTTTAATATTGACTCAGTATTATTATCTTCGGTTGTTGGAAATAAAATACGTTTTAACTTTTCCTTTTCTTTTAGTTCCTCTTCCTTTTTTGTGAGTGGGTGAGTCAAAACATCCATTAATAAATCTTTTTCACTTTTACTTTTATTATTATGGTTATTTGACGGGGAAATATTATAATTCGATCGTGATTTATAATGTACTGCAGGAAAGTCGCGTAACATATTATTATTATTATTACTATTATCTGTTTTTTCTGTCGTGTGCTCAAATTGAGCTTCAAACGTTTGTTGTGCTCTTTGTCGTATCTCTTTATACATACTATCATCATCCTCAGCTGTATTATCATTATTTTTGTTAGTTGCTTCTTTTATTTCATCTTCTGGTAATTCTTCCTGGCTCTCCTCTTCTTTATAGCCCTTCTCAAAAGAAGACGCAAAATGTAAAGCATTGTTCATTTCTTCTTCAGAGAACCATTTCTTTTCTTTATAAGTTTCGATAAGATTGTGAACGACATTAAACGTATTTTCATTTACTTGAATATTATTTTTGCTTTGATTTTGATGGTGTGCTTCCTTTTCCTTTTGAATAACAAATAAAAGAAAGCGCAAATCCACAAAACACACTTCTCCATTATGCTCGAAAAATGTTTCCAAACTATTATTATTATTATTATCATTATTATTATTATTATCTTTAATATGTCTTTTCCTTCCATGTTCTATGTCAGCTAAAGGATATAAATAGTTTAATGTAATATTCTGAGTAGAATGAACAGACCATTTAAAGTTACCCTTTTCAAAATTGTAATGTAAAATAAAAATGCTATTTGCACCATCTTTATTATTATTATTATTATTTTGTAAAAGAATAGTGGCGTCTGTATAAGTGTTATAATACGAAAAGAGAATTTCATTTATATTATTATTCTTATTATTATGAACTTTCCGCAGTTCCTTTTCAAACCAAAATGGTATTTCAGAAAGAAAAGAACCACAAAAAAAGCACTTTTCTGTTAATTCCACAAACGATAAAGTGTTATTCTTAGTATTATTATTCTCCTTTTCCTTTATTAATTGTAAACCTAAAATATTATTATTACTATTATTCTGTTTATTCTGATGTACAATATCACGTGTACGAAACCAACAATACTGTTTACTCTTTGCAGCATGAAACAAAGGATTGCGTATATTATTATTATTATTATTATTATTATTAATTTCATTTTTATTAAAATAAAATAAAGGGTCTAAAGTGCCCCCACCATATCCCAACGGCAGTCCAGATGGTGCACAATAATTAAGTCTAGCAGCAAGACGGGCGAAGCTATCGAATCTATATTTACTATTATTTTTATTATTATGATTATTATTATTGTTCTTGTGATGAAAAGTAGACAACGTGGTATTAGCAGTACGCAAGTGAGAGTATTGATAGATGGAAGAAACGGTGCTCTTTTTAGTTATAGTATTATTATTAATTTCATGATTATTATTAATTTCATGATTATTATTTTGATTAAAATAAAGACCAGACATGGCGTACACATTTCGATTGGTGATGGCCCACTCTCGTTGGAGTGCAAGAGAGAATATATTATTATTATTATTATTATTATTATTATTATTATTATTCTGTTGCGGCCATGTAGCTGTTGACGATACAACACGTCTAATGCCAAAAAAGGAATAGAATAGAAAGAAGCTCGTGAACGAGCACTGCTATTATTATTATTATTATTATTATTATTATTATTATCAACGCATTGTTGTGGTAATGGTGGTCGTGAAGGAGTTGTATTCATCCATGAAAAGGGAATCCAAATATTTGTCTTATTATTTTCTGTTCGTTGCTGTTGCTGATGTAGAATAACATTTAAACCTTTTGAGAGATGATATTCATTTTCTAAAATCCAATTTTGATTTTTCCACACCCGATGATGCTGTTGGTGATGATTATTATTATTTTGATTATTATTATTATTATTATTATTAGAAAGAGAAGGAAACACTTTTCGCCATTGTCGATCAGCATTTTGAATGGCTTTAAATAAAATAGAAAATGGATCACTATTATCATTATTATTATTGTGGTCAGAAGAAGGAGATAACAATAAATAAGACTCCTGTACTGTCACAGGCAACAAGAAGCATGGCAGCGCTGCTCCCGTCTCGACTTGTAGTTCTGTCGTATAATCTTTTAACATCTCCTCCAATGATTTAGTATTCTGTTGTTGTTGTTGTTGTTGTTGTTGTTTTGCTTCAAGCGGACGATCTCCAACAATGACAAAAAATGGATCTTTTTGACCAAATTGTTGTGAAAAAAGATGTAATAATGGAATAAATGTATACGCGTAAATGTGATTTTTGATAATGCTGCGGAAAGGAAGTGCAGGCACATGCAGCTTATTGTTATTATTAAGATTCTTATTATCATAATGATTGTAATAATAAGAAGAACAAAAAGGCGTACAAAATGTATTCAAAGTGTGAACAATAGAATCCTTTTCTTCTTTATTATTATTATTATTATAATTACTAATAAGTTGGGAGCGGTCCGGTTTTGGCTCTCCAAGTACTACCAGCGCAGAAGTAAAAGGAGAATGAAAATAATCTAAACTGTTTTGCTGAATGTGAATAGAATTATTGTTCTCATGATTATTATCTTCTTCTTCATTCCAATCTTCATTATCGTCATTATCATCATTATAACTTTCTGTGTGCTGTTGTGATTGTTGTTGCTGAACATCTTTACCTCTACTTATGATTGGTAGTGGGGGATAGACATCTGACACAATCGTTTGCATCGTAATACCTGAATAGTAATTATTATTATTATTAGTTGCTATAGTTGCTACTCTGCTTGTAGTGTTTGGTGATAGTATAGGCCTTTTCTTCTTTTCTGTTTGTGAAGGGATAATTAAAGTTAATCCACTTTGCTTCCGCTTCTTCCTTTGATTATTTTTATTTTTGTTCGGCTCTTTTATTTTCTTCTTCTGTTCATTTTTGTTGTCAACTGCTGTCGTTGTTGTAGCAGTAGTAACGGCTCTTGCTGTTACTTTTTTGTTTGAATATTGTGATAGCCATTTGGAACTGAATCGTAACATAATATAAATATAAATATAAATATATATTTTACAAAGTGATGGAATTCTTGTAATTTGTGTCTATATATGAAGAAAGAGAGAGAGAGAGGAGAGAGAGGGAGGGAGAAAGAGTGTTTCGTTTGTTATGTTTTGGAAGATAATCGTCCATGTGTTACTATTTTTATTTTTGAGTACAGATATACATTAAAAGTTTCAAAATGCGCTCACCTTAACGCT
>AUXN01000387.1:0-12349 GCA_000482125.1 Strigomonas galati
ACCGTTATTTGCATTTTCGTACTATCGTTTTCTTTTTTTTTTCTGGTTCTACGTTTTTACCTACTACTATTTTTTCTTTTTCTAGTTTAATTTCATTTTTTTTTTTACGTAGTAACACTCTCTCTCTACTTCGCAAAAAAAAAAAAAAATAGGAAGAAAAAGAAAGCGTGAAGATTAACTACCAGTTGGGCTCAGATGCGGAGCTAGAAAAGGGAGTCAAGGAGGGTAGCGTCTTCATTGGAAAGCTGCGCTTCTACTCCCAGTGGGGAATCCCTCTTTGCTTTGTGACAAACAAGACCTTTTTTCCTGGGAGCATTGTCGTGAACACAAAGGAGCGGCGCGGTGTCGCCATGAATGGAGATGTGGTTGCGGTTAAGATTGAGACGTTTGAGGCCGCTCACAAGACGTCGGGGCCAGCGCCAGGGAAAGAGGACCCGACACTCAAAAATGAAGCAGAGGGCATGCTCGAAATGAACCAGCGCCTGCCGGATGGTCGTACGGTGCAGGACGTGCGCATTACATCAGACAAGAAGAAGGCCAAGATGTCGATCGAGGCAGAGCTGAGCGAGCAGATGCACGCGACCCCGGTGACAACGGAGTGGCCCAACGACCAGCAGCCTGTTGCCAAAGTGATCCGTGTCCTACATCGCGAGATCAATGTGTTCCAGGTGGGCCGCATTGCTCCGGGCGTGCTGAAGCCCGGGCAGAAGATGCTCATGTCAGACTACTACTACCGGTTCAAACTCTACGACAAGTGCATGCCCCAGGTCGTCGTGCAGGGGAAGCACGTGCCTGTGTCACTGCAGGAAAACATTGCCGACCACTTGCTCTTGATGAAGCTCACTTGCGAGAACGACGGCACCTTCAGCGTCTACAAGGGCGACATGCTCAATGCCACCGTGCACTGCTCGCTCGGCGACGCGAACTCGGCAGAGAGCAACAATATTGCCATCGCTCGGCTGAACAACATTCAGCCCGAGACGTTCCCCGCCGATGTGGAAGAGTGCGTTCCCAAAGACTTTATCATTCCGAGCGCAGAGGAGCTGAAGCAGATGGGGCGTCGTGATCTCCGTGACGAGGAGTTTGTGTGCACGATCGACCCTGCGACGGCGCGCGACCTTGATGATGCGCTCAGTATCCGGCGCCTGCCCAACCGCAATTTCCGTGTTGGTGTCCACATCGCGGATGTCTCCTTCTTCGTCGAGAAGGAGTGCGCGATGGACCTAGAGGCGCAAAAGCGCTCGACATCCACCTACTTTGTGGACAAGGTCGTGCCCATGCTGCCACGCAAGCTAAGCGAGGACTACTGCAGTCTCAACCCTGCCGAAGACAAGTTTGCCTTCTCCTCCATTTTTGAGATGGACCCTGAGGGCAACGTGGTGGACGAGTGGTTCGGCCAGTCCGTCATCCGCAGTCGCTGCCGCCTCGCGTACGAGCAGGCGCAGCAGATCCTCGACACCGACTCGGCCGACTTCGATGTGTCACTAGAGAGCCGGAAGTCGGGTGTGCCGGAGGACGAGCTGCGGCAAAAAGTGGTCAAGTCCATCAAGCTCTTGTACGAGCTGGCGTCGGTCACGCGGGCGAAGAGTCTTGCGCGGGGGCGGCTCACCATTGGGAACACTAAGATTGGCTTTGCATTCGCCGAAAAGGACGTCCGATTGGCGCCGCAAGGCTTCTTTGTGATGCATCAAATCGAGGCCAACTGGCTCGTCGAGGAGTTCATGTTGCTCGCTAACACACGCACGGCGCAGAAGGTGATCCAGTACATCCCGGAGGGCGCCATGCTCCGCCGCCACGCACCACCACAGCTGCACAAGCTCGTGAACCTCAAGAAAAACCTTGAGGAGTGCAAGCTGCCGCTCGTCGGGTCCTCAGCCAAGGCGCTGCAGCAGACGCTTGACAACGCGAAAAAAACCAAGCTGTACGAGGCGCTGTGCCACCTCATGAAATGCTCGCTGAGTAAAGCTGAGTACATTGCCAACGTGGTGGAGGAGCACACGTACCGCGCGCACTTTGCGCTAGGCCTCCCGTGGTACACCCACTTCACGTCGCCCATCCGGCGTTTCACGGACATCATTGCGCACCGTCAGCTGCTCGTCGCACTCGAGATTGAGCGCATCATGAAGGAGTCGAACATGGAGACACCGAGCCAGCCCGACGACAGCGTACAGCCTGCGCCGGGTCCTGCCAAGATGTACGTGCCCTCGAGCCAGCTCTCCTGCGAGCACCTCATCTATAGCTGCGGTGAGGTGGAAGAGATTGCCCAGAACGCGAACGACCGCAAAGACGCGGCGAAGCTTGCCGGGGATCAGTCATGTGAGCTTTACTTTTGCCTTTATCTCAATGCCCTTCACCGGATGACTGAGATTGACCCTGTGCGGTTTCCGAAGCGCATTCAAACCGAGGTCATCGCACTGACGCTGAAGGACCGCTCCATGTCCTTCTACTCGGAGGAGATTGCGATGGATGTGGAGGTCGGCATTGTGGACACGAAGCAGCGCTACACGCCCATCAAGGTGGAGCAGCCGGAGGTGCTGAAAGATCCCCACGCGTCCGAGGCCGGCGCAGGAAAGAGGGAGCATCCAGAGGCGGAGAAGGAGACGGAGCAGATTGTAGAGGAGTACCTTCACAACGGCCTCGAAGCCAAGGAGGGCGAAGAAGAGGAGCCTCCCTACTTCAAACTGGACTGGGGCGAAGACCCAAAGACGAAGTCGAAGGTGGTTGAGAAGCTGCACGCCTTTGACACCGCTGTCGTCGACCTTCAAGTGAACTACGCCACAGGCCGCATGACGCTGGCCATGATTTTGCTGCCTCCATGGGAGCGGAAAGAGTACCACGCGAGAGGCGTGAAGATTCCGAAAAGCTTGTCGTTGGCGCAAGAGGAAGGTGCGGACCAAGACGCGTGAGGAGCAAGCAGATCAATTAAATAAGCAAAAACAACAACAACAACAACAACGTTCAAATATACATATATGTATCTATTTATACATTTATACACACACGTACATAGCTTAAAACGAAACGCATTGCAAACAACAACGACGACAACAACAACAAAAAGAACTAATTGCAGATGTATACTTCCAAACCCCCTTTCTAGGAAGATATTTACTTTACTTCATTGACTTTTCATCGTTGTTCGTTTTTTTTTTCTTTTCTTTTCTTTTCTGCCCTTTCTTTTATTATTCTCATTTTTGCCGTTATTACTATTTGCTCCGTAGACTATACGTTCAAACTGACATATACCCTTTCCCCCTCTTTTTTTATCCTTTCACACACGTGCATATGTGGATGAATAACTTCTGTCTTTTTGATATGTTTATTTGATATACAGATATATATCTTTGCTTTATCTACACACGATTTGCTCCCTTCGTTTCTTCTGCTCTTGTTAGAATATAGGAAAAATAAAAATAAAGGGATACTTCGCCATGTCAAAGAAAAAGCAAAGCAAGGAAAAACCAACGGAGGACTTGGACTCCTCCAGGATGCAGACGCTGCTCAAAAGGGACGCTGCGTGCGTGTCGCAACGGAGCAGACTGCTGCTCTACACTGGTAAACAAAACGCTGTATGCGGGCGACAGTACGTGATGGTGGATGGTGAGGATGGCAGCAGCTCGGGGGCAGCGCCCGTGAGGCGCGAGGATGCAGACGCGGACAGGGAACTGAACAAGAGGTGGCGCGCGTACGTGGCTAACCAGGTTCGCACGCCATTGCTGCGCCCGACACACGAGTTCTCCTTCACGTTTGACGCGCACCTGCCCGTGGAAGATCTCATGAGTGCGACGGACGGCAACATTCGGCCCGCTGCCTTCTACACAGCTGAGCTCTGTGAACGCGTTCTGCTCACGCACATCAAGTGGTGCAACGAACCCGTGCGGGAAGAGGGTGATAGCACGCGCCATGAGTCCGTTCTCGGCAAGACGTTGTTTGCAACGGGCTACGTTCCTCCCGACAAGGAAGAAAAGGACTGTACCTTCAACCCTAGCGCCGCTGCGGACAACCATGTGAAGCTGCCAACCGAGCGGCAGCTGCACTTCCTGAACCAGAATAACGCCTCTCACATCAACGTGTGCTGTGGGTTGTACTACTACAAACTGGAGGTGATCGATAGCACTGGCTGCCTGAAAAGCATGAAGGCGCTTGCCGAAGCCCTCGAGTTCATTGCCCAAGACGCCGTCGCTGCGGACAAGAACCCGGCCTCAAAGAAGAAGCTTTCGCCAGCGGACCGACAGGAGCTGTCCAGTTTCGCGGTGCTGCTGAGCCACGTCTCGACGTTGGACGACGACGTCGCGGCTGACATCCGCCGTCGCCTCGAGGAGACCAGCGATGTGAACCGCTACACGCTCGACACGCTTGACAGTGGGCTCTTCACCCTTGTCATCTCGGATTCCGAAAAGAGGACAGAGTCCCAATGGCTCTATAGCGCTCTCTCCGTGTACACGCGGTGGGACAGGAAAGCGACCGAACTGGAGACAACCCTGCGTCTCCACGCTACCGCGGCGAGCATGGACACGGCCATGGAGTTTGTCAGTGAGCTCTTTGATATCAAGGAATGCGATGCACTGCTGCCCAACACGAAGAATATCACCTTGCTAAACCTGACCAAGAGTGGCGACCCCGTGCTCGGCTTTCCCCTCAAGAAGGGCGGGGAGGCACTAGCGTTGTGGCTGCCGGAGAAGCACCGAACTCCGCTGCGTCCATTTAGCGCGCTCGACAATCATGTCCGACCTACCTACACGGACATCCGACTCGCGGCTCCAGGCAATACTCGTCTAGACGAATTCTGTCTAGGCGTCGTTCAAGCCGTAGAGAATTTGATCGTGCACCAGCACAGCAGCGAGAACCGTCCACCGCGCGTGCTGGTCGTGATGCAGCTTTCTCAATGCCACTTCCCGTCTGCCGTGCTGCTCGAGTCCGACCGTGTCGAGCAGTTGCTGCGTGCCAGCCGGAGTGACGCCTCGTCTGTGCTTCTGCTGAGCAGCGAGAAGAACAAGGTCTACAAGGACGCGGTGGCCAGCGTGCGCGAGCAGCTGCAGGCCTGCTTTCTCTCGCCGCAGGTGTATTACTGGCGTGGGCTCGCGGCGGATGAATCACCACAGATGGACATCGACGTGGTGATCTCCATCTCGTTCATAAGTTTAGAAATGGCCAAGCACAACAAGGCGTTTCATGTCGCGGCGACGTGCCTGACCAACTTTGCCATTCCGGGAGCCGCGCACCTGCATTGCACAGTCGAGCAGCGATGCGCGCAAAAGCAAGTGCAGCTCGTGGAAGGCGTGCTGACGGATGTCAAGATGCACATCACAGGACACTTCGCCGCGACCTTTGGCGAGCTAGGCAACAAAATCGAAGCGATGTGCCAGAAACACGCCTAATGTCATTTGCTATTATGGTGGCTGTTGTTGGATATGCAAATCTATTCCAACGAGGATGAAGGCATGTCATTACAATGTAAAATAGAATTCTTTTGCGCGTACGTATTCGCGTGCACATGCCTTTTTATCACCAATTTTTTTGTTATCATGTACCTGTATTTTAAGACATCTATGGTTATATATATGCATATCTTTAATTTCCTTTGCTTCTGAGAGAAATGACATTTTTTTTTTTCCATTCATTTGATTCCTGCCTTCTCTTGGAACTAAATGAATTATTTTCCTTTCCCACTTCTTCTCCTTTTGGGACTATTATTTTCTGTTTCTCTTTTACTAGATCAGTGCTCTTTTTTACTTTCGTCTTGTTTGCTTTTTTATTAAATCATGTCGGCCACTTTCATCGATCTCGGCTCGGCAAAAAATGTTGCCGCCAGCGTGGAGGGCGCTGTGGTGTTCATCCGCTGTGATCTCAGTCAAAGCTTCGGGCCCAGCAGCACCGGCAAGACCATTGTGATTGGCAGTACGGCGGGCAACAAGCCTCTGGGTAAGTCCAATGCTTTCCTTGGCCTCAATCTGTTCACCAAGAGCCTGGAGAAGCGGAACTTGAAGCCGGAGGCAACGAGCGAGTTGCGGAAGGACGAATTTGAGGAGGTAGGCCAGGGCTGTGCGTGGCGGATGGAAAAGGATGGCGTCACAATCTGCATCAAGATTGACCTGGCCAGTGTACAGGAGAAGCCAGCAAGCTCTGGCAAGTCCGTCATTCTGGCGACGACCAGCGGCAACAAGCAAATTGCGCAGACTGGTATTTTGTGTGGATTGAACTGCTACCGCCCCGTGAACGCGGCGCTCGATCTCAAGCTCTTTGTGGAGGAAGCAGTACCCAATGTCAAGGAAGGCCAAACAGTGGACTTGGGGAAGGGCTTTCACGTCGACTATACAAAAAGTGGCACAATCGCGATCACGCACAGCACGGACAGTTCGTGCATGCGTGAGGGCGAGACGGTCACTATGCCCACCTTCCTCGTGGAGGGCGCCACCGTCAACTTGTTTTTGGGCGCATTGAAAGTGAAGAAGACCCGGAAGGAGGCGACAGAGGAAGCGCCCACCACGGCGGAGAAGAGAAAGAACGGACTCGACGTGGAACCCACCTCTGAACTCGTGAAGAATCTCGACGTAAAGTGCGAGCAAGATACGAAGAAGTCCGATACGCACGTGCTGCGCATTACATTTGACCCCAAAAAGACAATGGGTCGCAGCAAATCTGGCAAATCCTTCACAGTGAGCACATCCGGTGGTTTTCAGCATGTGCTCGACGCAGAGGGAAAGCCGGTGTGCCGTCTGAGCCTCAATGCGTACAAGTCAGCCCCACCTATTACTCAGGCAGATGTGAAAACGGCCGTGGCAACTGTCCTGACCAAGATCCCTAAAGAGGAAAGGCCCACTCTTATTTTCCAAAATGTGCTCCAAAATGTTCGTGACGAGCTCGGAGTGAGCGCAGATGATGATGGTGAAATTAAGTCTCAGGCAAAGGAGGAAATCAAACTGTTTCTGTCGCAGAATGAGTAAAGGTATCCACACGCATACATGCACCTTCTCGCTCGCTCTGCGTACCAGTGACTGTGTCCTTTCTCTCTCTATAGATACGCACATAAAAAAGTTAGTTTTCGCGGTTACCTTGTGTGCTTTTCACACAAGGACTGATACCGACTCGGCCCGTATAAACGGAAAAAAAAAAAAAAACATGAACTATATTGTAACCTTGTACTGCTTTTCTTTGCGTGTGTCCACTTTAACATAGTATGCAGGAACGGTGTGTAGCATTTGCATTCCTCCTTCTTTCTTTCTTTTCTTTTTTTTTTTTTTTTCATAAAGCAATTGATACACGTTGTTTTCTCTAGAGCAAAAAAGAGTAAGTAGACATCTATACATTTATACAACTATCGTTAAAAAAAAAAATACATTTCTAGATTTTCTGTACACAAATATTCTTACACTTTTTTTTTATTTTTATTTTTATTTTTTTTTACGTCAGCATGTCGGGCCACACTGTCGCACAAATTGAGCAAAGCGTGCGTGATGCACGCAGCCACGCTTTAGCCTCCGAGTACAACGACGCTGTTGACTGCTACACGAGCGTTAAAAATTCGATAAGTCTGCACATCCATTCACTCGGAGATGCTGTCACTCGCGCTCAGTGGACGGTCTTGCTTCAAAAAGTAGATGAGGAAAAACAGCTTGTGGAGGATTTACTCAACGAGCAGCGCGTCATCTCGAACTCTTTCGACGCGGGCACGGAGCGAAAGGCCCCGCTGAACATGGGCAACGGTCCATCCCCCAGCAGCCTTGCGACGGCAAAGATCCGGCCCAAGCTAACAGGCAGCGACGCGCGCAGCGGCGCGCTCAACCAACAGCTTTACGGCGATCGCGACCGTTTTGGTCCATCGGAGGGCCACAAGGCAACGTCGACAGCAACCACAACCACAACAACGAATAAGCCCCCCGTCCCGTCTCGACACGTGGGGGCAGTTGCACCAACACGCACAGGTGCGGCTACGACGACGCGGCGTCCGGTTGGGAAACGAACGAACAGCCGCCAGGCAGCGCCGCGAGGGAATCGTCAAGGACAGCAGCAGAACAAGGAGGGCAACGCGATTGAGCGCTTTACCGGCCGCGCAGGTGAGCAAGAGCTGGTGCAGCTCATTGAGGCCGATATGCATGTGGGGAAACTGCCTGTCACGTGGGAGGATATTGCCGGGCTCGATGAGGCGAAGCGGCTGCTGGAGGAAGCGGTGGTGTACCCCGTACTGATGCCCGACTACTACCAAGGCATCCGGCGACCGTGGAAAGGTGTGCTTATGTATGGGCCGCCGGGGACAGGCAAGACGATGCTCGCCAAGGCCGTCGCTTCGGAATGCAACACGACCTTTTTCAACATTTCCCCGGCCACTTTGACCAGCAAATGGAGAGGCGATAGCGAGAAGCTCATCCGCATTCTCTTCGAGATGGCCCGCCACTACGCGCCCAGCACCATCTTCATTGACGAGATTGATTCGCTGTGTGGCCAACGCGGCGGCGGCGAGGAGCACGAGGCTTCCAGACGCGCCAAGGGCACGCTCCTCGCGCAAATGGATGGCGTAGGCGTAGACAGCAACAAGATCGTCATGGTGCTCGGCGCCACCAACCACCCGTGGGACATCGACGAAGCTATGCGACGCCGTTTAGAGAAGCGCATCTACATCCCCTTGCCAGACCTGGAAGACCGCATTGAGCTATTTAAGATCAACACGCAGTCTCTGCAGCTGTCCCCTGATGTGGACTTCCGGAAATTGTCCGAGATGCTGGAGGGCCACTTCTACAGTTGCGCCGATATCACAAGCGTCGCGAGAGATGCCGCCATGATGACGATGCGCCGCTACATGAAGGAGGTGGATAAGACCGTACTCAAGGAAAACGCCGCGGAGATTGGCCGGTTAGTCGCGGAGCAACCCACTTCTATGCAAGACTTCTTGCTTGCCTTGAAGAAGGTGCCTAGCAGTATCAATGTCGAGAATATCAAAAAGTTTGAAAAGTGGAAAAAGGAGTTTGAGTTTAATGTTTAGATATTCACGCACCAAGAGTTGTCCCTTTTACTGTTTCCTTAACAAAAAAAAAAAAAAAAAAAAAAACAAATCTGTTGTTGTGTGTTCTTTATTTATTGCGCTTGACTTTGTACTTTTCAAAAAAAAAGAAAAATCATCATCAATTAGTGTCTTTTTGTCGGATTCACCCGGTGTGCTTTTGTTTTACGTTGTGCTTTTGCAATTCACTGAAGTCATATAGCTTTTTCTGTCTCACTTTTATATATATATATAATGTAAGTTTTTTTTTTCTTTTTTAAATTCTCGTTTTTAGAATAAAATATATAGATTCAAGCAGCATTATATTTATAGATAGACTTTTGTTTCGCTTTATAGGCTTTCCAGATGAACGAAAAGAAGCGACCGGGAATTCGCCCGAGGAGTATCTCCCCCGAACCCCAACTGGCGTCGCAGCGCAGCAAGAAGGATACAGAGAATACGTGGCAGTATCCCTCTACACGGCGGTGCCTTGCGTGCGGCCAATTAGGCTGCACCACCTGCGGCGGAAAAATAGACCCTGCCCAAAAGAAGATGCGCCTAGAAACACTGAAACTGAACACGCCCTACGAGCGTCAAAAGCTAAAGCGACTTAACGACGAGCTGCTCCAAGAGGAGGCGCAGGCGCGTCGTGTGCTCCTGGACGAGTGGGAGTCCACCAGGGACTCTCTGATGTACAGCATGAGGTGTGGCTCGCAGCTCATTCGCACCATCAAGAAGGAGAGAAAAACGCGCCTCTTCCTATCGAAGGAGGAAAGCAGCGAACGGGCGCTGCTGGTTGCCCTGCTAGATAATCAAACCGTTCAGGTCAATCTGCTGGAGGCTGAAAGCAAAGGCCGCAGCGCCATTATCGCACGCGAGAGGGTGGCGCGGCAAGCCTTCGCTACACAGGTGGAGCGTGTAGGGAGCTTTGCCAACGTTATCCGCCGAGAGCAGTGCACGCGCGACTCCGTCTTGTTCAACGAGTGCGCCTTGTGGAACAAGCTGCTCGCCATGGAGGCAGACGACAAGAGCTTGATGGCAGCTCAACAACAAGAGCAGAACACTTTATTTGGCCAGTACCTTGCCAAGCGAGGCGAAATTGAAAACAGCTGGCGGAACGGTCTGAGCCAGCTGCGTGATTGTGAGGCGTCGCACACACGTTGGATTAACGACCTCATGCAAGAGCGCATCGCGCTCTACACGAAGCGCGAGGCCAAGGCGAACGAGCTGTTTGCCGACGCGATGCGCACATATCACAGAATGAGGACTGAAAAGCGGGAGGTCGAGGAGTTCATCGAGGAGCAAAAGTTCCTCCTCGACCGCAAGATAGAAGGCATTGTCCGTGAGGAACAGTTCGCACGACAGGGTGTCGTAGACGACCACACCTCAAGCATGCACCGTCTTTTCGGTGCCATGAAAACTGCGGAGGAGGATGTCTACCGCGCGGAGCGCTACAAGGTGTCGCAGCAGGAGGGTGAGATCAGCAGAGCGCTCAGCTCCCTCATCACCATCTGCACCGAAGAGGACGAAGCCTTCGACGAGCTGGTCGCCCACGAGCTGCGCGAGAGGGAGCAACGAGGCTTCTGGATCGCATCAAAGCAGGAAGCCCGCCACGCCCTCCAGGTGGAGTGGGAGGGGAGCGCCAAGGGCGTCTGGGAGGAAGAGAAGGCGGCGTGGAACCTTCTCCTGCGGCAGATGGAGGAGGGTGAAATGCAGGTGCTCGCGGCTGCCGCTTTTCGCGATCGCATGGCTCGTGAGCTCTACAACGGCTTTGTTCTCGGTCACCAGGAGATCAGCGCCGCAGAACGCGATGCGCGCTTTCACATCATCTCGCTCATGTCCGAGGGCGAAGAAGTCATTCACAAGTGGGAGCGCGTGCGCCAGCAGCAGCTGCTCGACATGGAGAGCGCCGAGTCCCACGAGCGAGACGCGCTGACCTTCGCGGAAGAGAAGCATCGCGAGGAGCTCCATCAATGCATTGTGAGCACCCAAACGGCAATCGTGGAAAAGGAGAGGCAGCACAAGGAGCAGATGGAGGCCCTTCTCGAGAGGCCAGACACCTTTTTCACAGCTCTTTGGCAGGAGCAGGTAGCCGCATTTGAGCTGATTAGCGCGTCGTTCGTTCGCGACTACGCGGCTGCAGTGGCCGCTGCGTGCTGGCGCCAAGAGCTCGAGTGCTTTCACTTGGAAGCGCAGCACCGTCAACTGCTTGTGCAGGAAGAGATGTCCGCTCGCAGCGGCGTGGAGAAGCAGAGTGACGAACACTTGCGGTGCACTTTTGCCGCGCTCCTGTCCCAATGGGCGACACGAGTGCTGGAGCTTGAAATCCACGAGGATCGTGAGCGCGAGCGGCTTGCCAGCTCAGAGGGCATGTCCTTCTTAGAAATCACCGCGGCGAAGACAGAGCACCTGGAAAGTGCCAAAAAGCGAGAGGCGTTCCGTCTTCGGCAGGAACTTCTCGAACGACAAGTAGCTCTGAAGGAAGACAAGCGGGTCTGTCTGATGGAGGAAGAGCTGCTGCCTTTTTCAGAAACTACTGCACCGTCGCCCTCCTCTACTGCAGAAAATAAGCATCGCCCACAAAACCAATCAGAGGCGCTCAACGAGGCGTATCGCTTCAAATCCCAGTTGGTGTTGTCCCAGCTAGGATTCAGTGGAGCGCAAGAGGGCGAGGAAGAGGAAGGGACACGCCCTTGCCGCCCGCTCACGGTGGAGGCGGTAGACACCCTCACGCTTCTACTTGACACCATCAACGCGAGACGGTCTGCGCAGCTGCTGCAGCTGCGACAGGTGGAGAAGGCGTACGAGAGCGGAACAAAGAAGGTGGCCTCTCTCGAGGAGACGCTGGAGCGAGAAACCGAGAAGAAGGAGCAGGCTGCGCTCTGCCTCCAGCGCGAAACAGAGGACCGCCAGCGGCGCCTCGAGAATGATCTAAACGAGAAGAAGCGCGGCGTCAAACAGATTGAAATAGAGCAACGTCGCAAGGGCGAGGCGGAAAGCAAACTGAAGGCGCAGCAGGACGAGATCGAGTCCATCAAGCAATGCATTCACAAGCGCCACTAAAGCCTCTTCTTGATTTTTCATCACGACACACACACACACACACACACACACACATCCAGGCATACACCCTTTTTATCTTTATTTTCCTTTTTTTAAACCTAGATATTTCAGACTAATGCTATGAGCGCATACTTATTTTAGATTCGTATTTTGTTGTTATTTTTTATTTCCTTCTTACCTTAAGACGTAAATATATATATTCGCTATTGTGTCTGACTGCATGTATGTGTCTATTTGGGTTTCGTTTAACTTTCCTATGTGCTTGTGGCTAATTATTATCATGTATACCTTCCCTTCCTCTCTCTCTCTCTC
>AUXN01000388.1:0-12346 GCA_000482125.1 Strigomonas galati
GTACACAATCATTCACAAAATTTTCTCTCTCTCTCCTTTTTTCTATTAACTCGCTAGCCTTAACAAAGGACAAAAAAATAATAAAAAAAACTAAACACCCTCTCCACCTCCATCTTACAGTATCATGCCGCCTTCCCACGTGCGGCAAGAGGAGGCAGAGCTCCGCAAGATAGCCAAGCAGGCGCGCGCCACCCGCAAGGAGCAGCAGCAGAAGGAGCGCCGCCGCGTCCAGCGCGAGCGTCGTGCAGCGCAGAAGGGCGAGGACCCTACCGCCGCCAGTAGCAGCAGCCTCTCTAGCACGCAGCGCCAGCGCCGCAAATCGATCATTGTGCTGCCGGAAGAGGTGGAGGAGCTGAAGCAGCGGCTGCACCTGGCGGACAGCGGCGCCGAGAGCGCGACCTCGCCCAGCAAACAGACAGGAAAGGGCAAGAACAACAAGAAGAGCAACAAGAAGGGAGAGGAGGCTGCGCCTGTGTCTGCTGCTGCCACCACTGCTACCACCTCTGCGTACCCTGAGCCCAACTACCGCATTGAGCTTCACTTCAAGAACAAACAGATTCTCGTGGATGTCGACCTGCACCGTGTGCCGCCCAGCAAGATAAATGTGACCGGCACCACCGCCTACAGCCTCCACGTGGACACGCTCCAGCACACGAAGAAGTACCAGCTCGACCTCCCCCTGCCGGAGCAGCTCGTCATAGACCCCAAGACGGCCACCTACGAGTATAGAGAGCAGACCGGTGTGCTGCACTGCGCGCTGCCGATTGTGAACGAGGAGCTGCCGGCGGGTCTGCAGGCGCAGTGGGACGGCATGGTAGACAGCATCCGCAAGCAGAAGGCGCTGCGTTTCACCATCAGCAAGGAGGGCGACCTGGCCGTGCGCACACGGCAGGCCCTGCTGCCTCAGCGTACCGTGGCTGCGGCGACAGAGGGTGGTGCTAAGAAGCGCGTCCGTGAGGCGGAGGCGAAGGAGGAAGAAGAGGAAGATGAAGAAGAGCAGAAAATGAAGGCGCCCGCTAAGGGGAAGGCTGCTGCAGATGCCAAGGCCCCCAAGGCCAAGAAGAGCAAGAGGGAGCAGCAGGAGGAGAAGAAGGATGCCAAGCCCGCCGCCAAGAAGGAGAAGGAGCACCTGCTGGACGAGCGCGCCCGCGCGCAGGCGGCGGCGGAGGCGGCCGGCGCCAAGGCCCAGCTCTCCCTGAAGGAGCGTGTGCAGCAGGCGAAGCAGGTGCAGCAGCAGCGCCAGACCCAGCTCACGCAGCAGCAGGGGCGCCGCCAGGAGAAGCTGAAGCGTCAGCAGCAGAGCTTTGAGCGCGTGCTCGCGGAGCAGAAGGCGCAGCTGCTGGCCCACGCAGAGCTGCAGGTCGCGACGGAGGTGGAGGAGAAGCGGCGCGAGGCGGCCAAGCTGCAGAAGCAGCAGGAGGCAGGCGGCAAGGGTGCCAAGACGAAGAAGGTTTCTTTTGCTTAGTGCACTCTTTTTTTCATCTTTATATTTTTAAAACACAATTTTCGATTAATACTAGCACTAACATCTTCATACCTGTGTTTCTTTTTCTTTTCCGTTCTAAATAACTTTTTCTTTTGTTCTTCTTTCTGTAATTTGTTTTAACACATATAATAACTAAATTTAATAACAGGTGACTTTTTTTTTCTTTCCTTTTGGCGCTGTATTTCCCCGCATAATCATACTAATAAAACATAAAAAATCAGTCTTTTATTTATTTTCAACTTATTTTTGATATCACTTTCTGTCTTCTTATATGCAAGAACATCAAAAATGCTTCGTTGCGGTTTCTTTCCTGTTTTAAACTACTGACTTTCTCTCTCTATTTCTCGCTTACATCTTCTCAAAAAGAGAACATTGTTCTTGTTTTACTTTACAAAGAATAAACTAGTCTTTTTTTTTACTGTCTTTTCTTGTGTGTGCGTGTCATGCCTCCCAAATTTTTCGTGGATGAGCGACACTTGGAAACGAAAAGTGCGGTGCCGCTACTCCACACCACGCAGGCAGGCACAACAAGCTCGAGCACCAAACGAAACCGCAAAGGAAGAGTCATTGTTTCCTCCACCGCTGGCTTTGAAGAGGTAACGTCATCGACGATGACAGAAGCAGTTCCTGTTGTCACATCGGAAAAAGAAGATCCACTGCTTCTCTGGGGGAACCAAGAGGAGGCAGAGGTCACCACCACCACCACCACCACCACCACAATTGATCAACAGCAGCAAGCTACAACAGCAAGTACACACTTTAGAATTCCCTCCGAGGTACAAAAGCGTATTGCAGCGGCCATGAATATGCGTGTGGCGAGCAGTACGCCTTACACTCAACAGCAACAACAACAACCTCACAAAAAAGAAGAGAAGGAGGAAGAGACTTTAGAAGATACGCTCTACTTCTCCAAACAAAACAAAGAAAAAGTAGAAGCAGAAGAAAAGTCGAAAAAGGGAAAGAAGAAGAAACACACGGAAGAAGAAGAAGAAGATAATGCACAGAGTTGGGACTGGACGAGCGCCCTTCCGACTTCAGTAGAACACCACTCTACCACCACTATCGCTGCTGCTGGTGCAAAGCCTCTCGTGCAGACACGACGATGGAATCGCGGCAGTGGCAGCAGCAACAAAAAGCAGCAGCAAGATGCAGAGGAGGAGGACGCAACTGCCGTAGAGCCACCCGCGTTTGAGAACGCGCATGATGACATGATTACCTTTAGCTCGAAAAACAATAACAAGAAGGGGAAGCAAGGGGCGAGAGAGGGGCTGTGGCAGCCGCACACGGCAGCAGATGGGCCATCCACCGTGCTGCCTTCCTCCTCCTCTTCTTCTTCCATCAGCAGCCGCTCCTCTTCCTCTCCTGCTCGCTCTGCCCAGGAAGAAGATGAAGATGAAAAAGAAGAAACAAAAACTAAAAATGTGTACTACGCCGAAGATGATGATTATATTGATGCGAACGAGGCCGAGAAGGAAGTGCGGCTGCGGCGCGCCAAGAAGCTAGAGCACATCAAAAAGCTCAAAGGCCCAACCGAGAACCAAAAGGCACACATCAACAAACATTTAGATGGCTTTAAAGATATGATTGGCCTTGCGCTGCATGAGGCGGAGCTGGGCCTACGCCGTCCTGGTGGGAAGAAAAAGAAGAATGAAAGTGATGACGATGAAGAAGAGAGTGATCATGATATCAACGCCCTACTGCGGCCGACACCGCCTTCTAGCGCATCCGACAGTGACGGCGATAGCTCTGACTCTGACTCTTCTTCTTCTGTGTCTTCTTCTTCTGAAGAGGAGGACGAGGAGGAAGGGAAGACGGGTGATGGTGTGGCCCACAACACTACACGGAGAGGGTTCGGCCGTGGCGGACGCCGTGCAGACGCTGAAGAAGAAGACGAAGCGGATGCACACAAAAAGAAGACAACAAAACAGACACCGGAGCGCTTCCACTCCGTGTACTTCGAGACGCACATCAACACCACCGCTGAGGGCGTCCCTTGCCACCACACGATGCTGGGTATCCGCAAGCACGAGAGCATCAGCATCCAAGGCCCTTGCGGCATCATCGGTCTCGGCCTGGGCGAGGTGACGGTGGGCGGCTACTTTTTGGGGCGCAAGCAGATTAGTTTCTTTAGCGCGGCGGAGCGGGCGGTGGTGGCGCCGGTGCTGCCACTCGGCACCCGTGCGTCGGAGATGCGGCTGCCGACGACCCTGCCCAACAACAACAACAACAACACCACAAATACTAACAGCAAGAGCTACAGTAAATATATGACTTCTGCTGCAGCTGCTGCTGGTAGAGCTGATGGAGACGCTTCTACTACTACTACTACGCGTGTGGTGTATCCGTATGATGTGAGTGCTGTGGCTTCCCGTCTGCAGTCCTCCTCCAACGAAGAGGAAGGGAAACAGCTCTAGGTGCCCACGACGATGTCGACGGTCTCTTCGGCACCGTAGACTGGACGTGGGTGGAGCAGACCCTGCAGCGGTGGAAGGACTGGAAGCAAGGCAAGCGGCTGCTCGCCACCATTCTTGTCATCCAACCGCTGCTGGCAGAGGAGGAAGGGGCGGAGGGGCGTGGGCCCCGCCGTGGGGAGGAGCCGCCACGTCCTGGCATGCGCAAGTACTCCTTCCGGCCTCCCACCACCACCACCAATTCCAAGCAGCAACAGCAGAAGAAGGAAGCAACCGAGACGCCAGCCTATATCTACATCCCTGCCTTCCTCTCACCCCGTAAGGAGCCGGGGATTGAGCCCGCGCTGCTGCACCGCGTCGTGCCAGCACTGGCCAAGCGCGGCAGCAATGGCGCTGTTGTCGTCACCGGCGCCACCGGCGTCGGCAAGTCCCTCCTCTGTCGCTTCCTCCTCAATGCCCTCTTCTCTCAGTTTGCCTATCCTTCTTCTACTAATACACAGAGTAATAATAATAACAATAGCAGTGGTAGTATTCCGGCTCCACCAAATGATATCTATTACGTCGAGCTAGATGTGGGACAGCCAGAGTTCGGCCCACCAGGTCAGTTCGCTATCTACCGCCTGCGCGAGGCCCTCCGCCGCCCCCACGACGACGCGAGTGTGGAGCTGCTCCAGGCCTTCTATCTCGGCAGCACCGTCGCTGGCAGCCACTGCCCCCGCAGCGCAGCCGTCGCCGTCGCCGCCCTCTGCGACGTGGTGCAGCAGCTGAGTCTGCGCGCCCCGGTCGTGGTGAACACGCACGGGTGGGTGCTGCAGACCGGCCGGCGCGTAACGGTGGAGGTGCTGCGGCGGCTGCGGCCGCGACAGGTCGTCCACCTGCTGCCCATGAAGCCGCGCCATCACCGCCGTCACCATCGCAACCAGAAAGAGGGAGTAGAGGATGGAGAGGAAGATGAGGAGGTGGCCTGGGTGAAGAATGTGCACTATTTGTTAGATCCTGTGAATGGTCTCAACGGCCGTGTGGTGACGCGCCCGTACTTGGTGCGACAGAACATGACACCAGCAACAACAGCTAGTACACCAGCACAACGAAAACGCGCACGCGAGGCACCTTCTACCGCTACAACAGGTGGGGAAGGCACATACCCTCTTCTACGTCTTGGCGAGCTGCCCGCTGTCCCCGCTGCCGCTGCTGAAGAAAAACGCCTCGTCACAAAGAAGCAAGAGGCAGCAGCAGCAGGAGAGGCACCACAATGGTCCGGAGAGATCCACCTCGTGTACAGCTCAGAGCGCACCCGAGAGGATATGGTACGCCAGATCTTAGAAGATCGCCGCAATGGCAGCAAGGGTGCGATCGGCCGTCAGCGTCGCTGGCGCAGCCACGTGGCGCCGCTCTTGCACTACTACATGAGCGTGAGTAAACACCCTTCTGCTCTCGCAGCACTCCCCTCAACAGAGGAAGCACATGTGTACCACCAGGACGACAACGATGTTCACCATGCGAAGGGGAAGGACAGTACCACTCTCATCACCGCCTCTCTGTATCAGCTCGCGGAGCTGGTGTTTGTCGAGATGGATGAGAAGGAATCATTTTGGCTCCACCCTCCTCCTACCAACACCACCAACACCACTACCTCACAAAAACAACATCACCAGAAGCGGCAACAAGAAAAAGAAAAGGAAGAAGAAGAAGAGGAGGTGTTGCAGCTGCGGCGTGTGGCTGCCCGTCTGGCGCACACTTTGGTTGCCGTCCAAGTACGTCATGTCGCAACAACAACAGCAACAGTTACAGCTGCTGCTGGGGTGCCCGTACACAGCCTTGCCCGCTGCCCTAGCGGCTTCACGCCGACCTGCTACGCGTTTGTGGAGAGTAGTGAACGTTATATGATGCAAGCGCGCAAGATACAGCTGCGGCTGCCGCTGTCCCGCGCAGTGGTGGCGGCGCTGTTGCAGGGCAACACAGCTACAGATAGTATTGCTGATGGAGCAACTGAGGTGCGTCTGGCGTTGGCGAGCTCGGAGGGGATGCTGAAGGATACATCCTTTTTGGAGGACTGTCTCTAAAAAAAAGATACAATGATAAGGAAGCACTAATCTTGTTTTTTTTTTTTCGCTCTTAAACAAATATAATAATATTTCGATTAATCTGATCTAAACTACATTTAAATATATAAATTAATAAATAAAGTGATGCTGTTAATCACGTTTATTTCTATGTGTATGAATTTTCATACTGACTGCCATTTTGGATCAACTTTTCTTCTGCTCAAATGAATACTTCTTCTCCATTTTTTTCTCTTTTCTTTATCGCTAGTGTCTAGTGTGTACATATAAAAGATTGCTTAAGCTCTTTTTTTCTCTTTCTTTTTTCTTTCCTTTTTGTTTACTTCTTTTTGGGCTTTGTAATCAAGAGAGAGAGAGAGAAAAAGAAAAACAAAGAAGCACAAAAACAGCAGCAACCAACTACAACATATCAGATTCAATTCTAATACTAAACGTAGTAACAAAAAAAAAAAAAAGTATCTCATAGCAACGAACCATGACAACAAAAACAGTTCGCTCTTCTACTACCATTCCTAGTTCCCTTCTAGCGTTACCTTCCAGAAGGCCAAGACGACTTCTTTTTATTCTACTGCTTGTATTGCTGCTGCTGACCGTTAGTGCCACGCGTTGGACTACAGCCGCTGCTGCTGAAGAGGCTGAAACCGAGGAGGCACTAACACCAACAGAGACAACACTCCTTGATCTCCACCAAGACGACGTGAGAGCTCCAGATGCTACCACCACCACCACCACTACAACACCACCGATAGAAGAAGAGGCAGCACCAGAAGAAGAGGAAGAAGCAGAGGCGGCAGCGGCCGACAAGGCGCTTATCCTCGCGGCGGTCGCGGCCGCCCCTCAGCGCCTGCCCACCTACGTGGAGACGGCGCTACAGGCCGCGCCGCTCCGCCGCCGCGACCTCGGCCGCTACTACTACCGCACGATGGCCGCCCTCATCGCGCACGGCAATCTGAGCGAGGTCGTCGCGCGCGCGCAGGAGGGGGCCGCCGTCGGCCACGGCCGCCTGCACTGGCTGCTCGGCGTGCTGCACCTCTACGGCCTCGGCGTCGAGCAGAGCACGGCAAAGGGGCTGCTGCATTATAGCATGGCTGCCGTCGACGGCGTCGCGGAGGCGCACGTGGCGCTGGGGGAGCGCTACTTCTGGGGCGAAGGGGTGCGGGCCAACTGTGAGGCGGCCGCCGCGCACTTCCAGGAGGCGGCGGACGCGGTGGCGATGACGTATGACAGCCGCTTCCAGCCGCGCCAGGCGAACACAGCCGACTTCACGATTCAGACCGTCGGCAGGCGGCTCTTTGGGTATGAGATGGACAAACTGCTGCTGAGCCTCGAGCAGGCAAGCAGCAAGGAGATGGCTTCCATTTATCGGGCTATCATTGGCGATTGCTACGCGCGCGGGCGGTGTGGCGTGGCGGCGGACTGGCACCGCGCGCGTGGCTATTACGAGCGCGCCATCGCGGACGGCCACGTGCACGCCCACGGCCAGCTCGGGCAGCTTTACTACTTGGGCGACCCGGCCGCAGAGCCGCCGGTGCCGCCGGACCTGGAGCGGGCCCACCACCACTTTGCTGTCGC
The DNA here is from genome assembly GCA_000482125.1 of Strigomonas galati. Taxonomy (NCBI): domain Eukaryota; phylum Euglenozoa; class Kinetoplastea; order Trypanosomatida; family Trypanosomatidae; genus Strigomonas; species Strigomonas galati. The sequence continues at coordinate 7,533 of AUXN01000388.1, forward strand.
GGCGAAGGCAGGGGTAGAGATGGGCCAGGTGGGCATGGGCTTCCTGCACGCGGTGGGGTACCTCTGGGAGGATGCGGTCGCGCCCGCCTTTCAGCAGCCGCCGCAGCCGCACGCGTCGCTGCGGCCTGACTTTACGACCGCACACCGCTACTTCGCGGCAGCCGCGTCAGGCACTCGCACGGGTTCCGCGGAGGGCAGCTATAACCTTGCCATCCTCTACTTGCACGGCCGCGGCGTCCCGGTGGACATCAACAAGGCGGAGCAGCTGTTCCAGAGGGCAAGCTATGGCAGCATCCTCGCGCAGTGGCAGCTCGCGAAACTGAAACTGCGGCGCGGCGCCTGCGGGGATGCGGTACAGCTCTATCGCGAGGTGGCCTCGTACGGCAGCTGGCGCGATGCGTACCCGCGCGAGCCCTTGACCTTTTTGTCTGGCAGCCCAGGCCGGCGGGACCAACCACAGCAGCAACAACCATCTACAAGTGGTGCGGGTTGGACAGGAAGCAAGGCCTTGCAGCGGGAAGAGGACCCCTCCGGCAGCGCCACAGCAGACGGCATGCCGCTGGGGGACGAGGAGGCCGCCCGCGAGGACGCGCGACGGCTGCGCGAGCTGCTGCGCCACGCCGCGGAGGCGCCGACGCCGCTGGTGGAGCTCATCGAGGCGCTCCAGCTGGTGGAGGTGGGCGACAGCAGCGTCGTCGGCCGTGTCATGGCGCTGCTAGACGACATGCAGCTTCCGCGCGAGGACGCACAACAGCAGCTCCATCCCGCGGACGACCGCTACGCCGCGCACCCCACCCAGATCGCAGAGGGCCTCACCGCCCAGCTCAACAGTGCGACGCTGCTGCTGCAGTGGCGCTACCCCACGAGCGAAGCGATACAGGCAGACTACCTCCGTACCCACGTCGACACCACCACCACGGCGGTGGACAAGCATGTAGGCGAGGAGGAGGGCGGAGGCGCGACTGAGGCACCGCTGCCGCCGCTGCCGCTGCCCCCACGCTGGCTCCTCTCGCAGACGGAGGCGCGCGAGCTACTACGGTACCACCTGCTCCGCCGCTTTGCCCGTCGCTTCGCCCGCCGCAGCGGCCGCGAAAAGTCATTCGACAGCCGCGAGTACTCCTCCACGACCACCGTCGCGCTCGCGGCGGACGCGCTCGGCACCTTCTTCTACGAGGGCCGCTCGCGCGTGCTGGGCTGGGACCTCCCCCTTGCCATGCACTACTACGACGCCGCGCAGCAGCTGCACGTGGGCGAGCGGCAGTTCCTCTGGTACGGCTGGCTGCACCAGATGGGCATCCACCGCCGCGCGGCGGAGCTGCAGGCGCGGGTGGAGGCCGAGGACCGCGCCGGCGGGCAGAGCCGCAGCACAGGTTTGAGACGTGTGGCGGAGGAGTGGCTGCGACGGACAGGGTTCGAGCAGGACCGCGTCCTCATGCACGCGGTGCTGGACGTGGTATTCGCCAGCACGCCGCTGAACACCACCGACTACGAATACGCCTACGCGCTCTACTACACCTGGTCCCTCCACAATAGCAAGAAGAGGCACCGGACGCTGCTGGACGTGCTGCTGCGCGCATCGCTCAACTTTCAGTGGTGGTATACCTACTTCACACAGAAGGTTGTGTTTGGCTGGTCGGTGGACGCGGCGCGCTCGATGCCCTTCTTTAACGCGACGGATTATCTGCTGCGCGAGGATGGCGCCACGCTAGCATTCGTGGAGGCGCAGATGCAACAACAACAACAACAAAAACAGCAATCACCACCGCGTCGACGGACAGAGGCGGAGTGGCGGACGCTGTGGCGGGAGCGGCGGGCGGCAGCGACGGAGGCCTGGGCCGCCACCTCCGCGGAGGCGCGCGCCCACCAGCAGCAGCAGGAGCAGCGTGATGCAGAGAAGCGGAAACAACAGGGAAAGGCAGACGAGGCGTACGCACGGCAGGTACGAGAGCGATACAACAAGAAGAATAACAACAACAGCAATGACTCTGCGAACGCACCACTACCACCACAGGTCGATGGAGAAGCCCCGCCACATGCAGCAGGAGCAACCGACTCCCTGTTGCGTGCCGTGTGGGAAGAGGTCTTCTCTATTTTTAATTCCATATATGCTACGGTGGTGTCTGTGCTGTCGGGTATCAACACGTATTATCGAGTGGAGAGTATTGTGCTGTACACTTCGCTCGTGGCGCTTTTTGTGCTGGTTTTGGTGCGCGACCATTTGTGATGATGCGTGCGCTCGCTGGTTCGTTATCTCTATTTGTGTTTTATTATTATATATTCAAATATATATTCAATCTGTGCATACACTTGTTATATCTTGTTTTCTCTCTATCTATATGTGCTGTTTCCATTTTCTGCCTTTTCTCGTTTACTTTTCTATCGTATGCTCTTACTTTCTCTCTTTCTCTTCTCTTCTCTTTACTTTCCTTTCATTTTCCTTTCTCTTTTTAGATCATCACACACTTTTTTCATTGTATTTTTTTTTTCGCTTCGTTTCGCTTGCACCAAGAAAAAAAAATAAAAGGAAAATTATAGAAAAGTCAAATTAAACTAAAGAGATAAAAAGTGGGTGTCTAATCCTTTTTTATCTTAGACATTCTTCTTTTCATCTTTTTTGTGTTTTAATCTCTGTCTCTTTTTCTTTTTTTATATTTTTATCATTACGGTTAGCAGTTCGCTTTTTTCGTTTCTCTCTTTTTGCTCCTTTTCTCTTTTTATATTTCCCATTGCGCATATATATTAAACCAAAGTAAAAAAGAAAGGAAAACACCGATCCCACACACATAAGCACCTACTCATCATAATTATATATACGCAATTATACATACACATTGTGACCTAAAGTTTTAAAAAGTAAAATAAAAGTACATCAATGCTTCGCTTCTCCTCCCGTTTACTCTGCGCTGCTGCCTCTGCCGCGGCGGAGGAGGCCGCCGGTGAGGTCCATCGCGAGGTGGAAGAGTTCGACGTGCTGGTCGTGGGCGGCGGCCCCGCCGGCCTCTCCGCTGCTATCCGTCTCAAGCAGCTCGCCGGGGACCGTGAGGACTTCCGTGTAGGGCTCATCGACAAGGGCAGCGAGATTGGTGCGCACACGCTCAGCGGTGCCTGCATTGACCCCAAGGCGCTGAACGAGTTGCTGCCGGGGTGGACAGAGGCGGAGGGCCACCCCCCGCTGACCCCCGTCACCAAGGATAGCTTTTATCTTTTGCCCAACCAGCACAAGGCCATCAAGAGCCCGTGGCTGCCGCCGACGCTGCACAACAACGGGAAGTACATTGCTTCCTTGGGCAGCATCTGCAAGTGGCTGGGCGAGCGCGCGGAGGAGGTGGGCGTCGAGGTCTATCCGGGCTTCGCGGCCGCCGACATTGTTGTCAGCGAGAGCGGCGTCCTCGAGGGCATCCAGCTCAACGACATGGGCGTGAACAAAAAAGGCGAAAAGACGGACCAGTACGAGCCTGGCATGCTCTTCCGCTCCCGCCAGACCATCTTCGCCGAGGGCTGCCGCGGCAGCTGCACCAAGAAGCTGGAGAAGCGCTTCGGCCTCCGTGGCGACGACAACCCGCAGACGTTTGGCATTGGTATCAAAGAGGTTTGGGAGATCCCGAAGGAGCGCCACCACGCCGGCACTGTCATGCACACCGTGGGCTGGCCGACGAACGACAAAGGCCACCACAACACCTACGGTGGTGCCTTTCTCTACCACTACGGGGACGACCTCGTCTCCTGCGGCTACGTGGTCGGCCTCGACTACACGAACCCCTACACCCGCCCCTACATGGAGATGCAGAAGTGGAAGACGCACGACCTCATTCGCGCCGAGCTGGAGGGCGGGAAGCCGCTCTACTACGGGGCGCGTGCGCTGGTCGAGGGCGGCTATGTGGCTCTGCCCAAGCTCACCTTTCCGGGCGGTGTGCTCGTCGGGGACTGCGCGGGCTTCCTCAACCTTCCCAAGATCAAAGGCACGCACACGGCCGTGAAGTCCGGTATGCTTGCGGCGGAGGCCATCTACAGCGACGCCTTCAAGGATGGAAAGGAGAAGGTCGAGGGCGGCATCGAGTGCATCAGCTACACCGACCGCTTCCGCAACAGCTGGCTCTGGAAGGAGCTCCACGCTGTGCGCAACGTGCGCCAGAGCTTTCACAACAACTTCTACTTTGGCATGTTGTACGCGGGCGTCACGACGGCTATCACGCATGGGTGTGAGCCGTGGACCTTCAAGCATCGCAGCGGCGACGCCGCAACGCTGAAGCCCATTGCGGAGTGCGAGGAGATCCAGTACCCGAAGCCGGACGGCAAGCTGACGTTCGACCTCCTGACGAGCCACAGCCGCAGCGGCACGGCCCACAACGCGGAGCAGCCCTGCCATCTCAAGCTGAAAGACCCCAAGGTCGCAGAGGAGGTGAACTTGAAGGTCTACGGCGGCCCCGAGTCTCGCTACTGCCCTGCTGGCGTGTACGAGTTTGTGGATGGGAAGTTGGTGATTAATGCGCAGAACTGTCTGCACTGCAAGACGTGTGATATTAAAGATCCGACACAGAATATTGACTGGTCGGTGCCGGAGGGCGGCGGTGGTCCCAACTACCAGGGGCTCATGTAAGAATATATATATATGTGTGTGCGTGTGCTTTATAGTTTTTTAGTTGAATAATACGAACCAAACAAACAAACTGCACAAGTGTTAGAGCAGGCGAAGAAGAAGAACAACAAAAAAAGAGTAAAAAAAAAGTAAAACGAAATTTCAAGTAGAGGAAAAAAAATGTACCAAAACAAGAAAAAGAAGAAAAAGGAAATGGTAATAAAAAGTTTAAAAAAAA
>AUXN01000389.1:0-12314 GCA_000482125.1 Strigomonas galati
AGAATATATTATTCATCATTTCTAACGGTTTTTTTTTTTTTTTGTGTGTGTGTGTGCGGGTTTGTTTCTATAAAAGGAGTGCTTTTCCATTGAAAATAAAAATGAGAAGAAAAGAAAAAGTATGCATGACGAGAAAAGCACGGTCTAAGGAACAAATCTAATCTAAAACGAATGTAAAAACTATTAAAATCAGAGATTAAATAGTTATATTTTTAACGCGATATATATATATTATACAAACAGGAAGAGCAACGGATGTGGTGAAAGGCAAGAATTTAGAAATAAGGCACTGGTTTCGCCACCGGTATCGGTTGCGCCACAGGAATAGGCTGAGCCACGGGAACCGGCGTGGCTATTGGCACTGGCGCTGCTACGGGTATGGGCAATGCAGCCGGCACCACTCCCACCGGCACAGGGACTGGCACCGGCTGCGCGGTGGGCACTGCGAGAGGGGATGAAGCCTTGCTGCTGTCGGAGGAGCTGCTCGAGTCTTCAAAGTCGTCGTCATCCGAGCCCTGTTTGGCCGCTGTGGGCTCTGCACTAGGAACGGGGTCTGCAGGTACTGCTGGCGTCTCGGCTGGGAGCGCCTCCGCCGGTGGTGGCACCTCCTGTATCTCGGGCGGAGGTGTCCCCTCGCTCTTCTTGGCCTTCTTCCGGCGTGGCTTCACGATGTCCATCATCTCTTCATAGACGGAAGGCTCCAGGAGGTCCCTCAAGCGTGGCGCGACGTCGTCATGTGCACCATACTTGAGCAGGATGAGCATGTTGTCCATTTTGCCCGCCAGCGCTGCGTACTGCAGGGCAGTGCCCTTCATCCCTAGCCCGAGCATAAATGTCTCACCGCTCTTCTTGATCCCCCACTGTCGTCTCTTGTATAGGACGCAGCCCACACTGTCAATCACCATGCGAATGTTGTCAGCCTTTTCTAGGAAGCTGTACAGCTCGGTCGGCGTCCCTGCGTATGCGATGGACCACAGGTTCGTCTTTGTCACCTCTCCCACCGCGTTGGAAATAGTGGTGGTGGTGGCGCTCTCTGTCGGCGCCTTTGGCATGTGCGCCGCCGGTGCCGCCTCCTTGCGACTGTCGATCTGTAAATACTGCTTCGCTACCCGAAGCTGATCCGAAACAAACTGGAGACGGCGAATGTTCCCACTAACAAGCCGCTTGTTGATTTTCTCCTCCAGCTGCTTCACGACCTCGCTGCCCTTGGCGCGTCGGATATCTAGTTTAACGTAGACCTGGTCGTACTTGGCACCGCCAAAAATAATGCACTCCGGCCCAAATGGTATGGGCACCTCGGTGTCTTTCCAGTCCATCGAGAGCTCCTTGAGGGCATCGAGAATAATGGGAATGTCGACGTTGCCAGTAGTGCCGACGCGGATCGAGATGACGTTCGAGAACATGTCCTTGACAGGATTCACATACTCGCGGTAATTGGGCCCGCTGCACTCGGACGAGACGACAGAGTTTTCCTTTTGCGCTTCCCCTCCACTCTGAGCAGCGGAGCTACCCACCGCCGTATTTTCTCTCATGTCGACCGTGGACGCCTTGGCAACGGTCGAGTTGAAGAAAGGCGGGGAGCTGGGACCCAGCGTCGTGTCGCCATCGAACTTGGGCGACGGATGGTTGGCCGCGGGCGCGGGGACACCAGGAACGGCCGCGCTGAACGGTGCAGAGGCAGGCACAGAGAGCGGGACAGGAGGCGTGGGTGACGCCAAAGTGGGGGTTGGTAGCACTGGCAGTTGGAGCGAATGCGGGCTCAGTTGTTGTGGGTTCAGCTGTGGCACGGCCAGCTGCCCGAGACGAGAGCTGTTGCCACTTGGCCGTGGCGCGGCGCTGGCCTGGGGGACTGGAGAAGGGGTGGGAAGCGGGATGGCGCCGTGCGAGCCGAACGGGTTGGCGGACAAGCCCGGCTGCGGCGGCGACGGCGCAAAGCCCGGTAAGCTTGAGAATGGGGCCGGGGCCGGGGCCGCCGCCGGCGGCGCACTCACCACAGGAGGGGGCGGCACACCAATGGGTGAGCCAGAGTTGGGGCTCGGGACGGGGAGCAGTGTAGGCCGCTGTTGCGACGTGTAGGGGGCATCGGCTAAGAATGGGACGGAGGGCGGAGAGGAGGACCCTGCTGTTGGTATTGGTAGTCCGAGTGGTGGATTAGGCGACGTTGACTGCGGGAGCCAGGCCGGTCGACTGTTATCCGCCTGTGCAAGTCCAGGCGGCGGGATTGGTGAAGGTACAAACATGTTTACTTTCCTCTTTTTTTATATTATTATTCTAAATCTATTGTCTGTATATTAACTACAGCAAGCACAACACGATACGAAAAATAAAGAAAGGGGGAAAAGAAAAAAAAATGAGGAAGTGGGGAGTTCAAGCACACAAGAATAATAATAATAATAATAATAATAATAATAATAATAATAAAAGAATAGATACAGAGAAATGGCTGTTCATGTAGGAAGGTGAAGTTGTGTTTGTAGCAAGAGATGCACAGGTCCAAAAAGAGGAAAAAGATACCCTAATCACACCTGTTTGCCCAGCGTGAGAATATGGGTATATTCTTGCTGCGCAACAGGCTGAACACTTAGGCGGGATTGTTTGAACAAGACCATGTTGCGTAAATGTTTGTCCTCCTTCATTTGTTTCAAAGATATGATCTTGTCAAAAGAAGCAACAAAGCTAACATCAACCATCTTCCAGGGGTTGTTTTCTTTGGTAGCTTTGGGATAGTAGTACTCGGAGTTTTTGTCCAAGGCGGTGTGGTCATCGTAGTATTCCTTCACCACCTCTGCAATACCAACGATGCCGGGTTCTTTGCAATTGCTATGGTAGAAGAACACCCTGTCCGATACCTTCATCGCCTTCATGTTGTTTCGCGCAGCGGCGTTGCGGACGCCATCCCAAGGCGATACCTTCATCTTTTTCAAATCGTCGATGGAGAATTTATCCGGTTCGGACTTCATTAACCAGTACGACACCTCACTGCTACGAGGGCGCTTGACAGGCGATGCTTTCTTCATTGTCATACACGTGGAGCGTGTCCGCTTTTATGGTTCTAATACGGTAAGCCGAGTTGAGAACAAGTATGTGTGTTTGTACGACAAAAGAGAAAGGGGAAGAGCAGAAAAAGGCGAATGCATGGAAAAGTAAAGCAATGGTGTTACAAGATCAGTACATTGATGATAACAACAACAAAGAGAGAAAGAAATAATAATAATAATAATAATAAAACGTAGTTGAATATATAGATGTTGATGTGTGGCAAGCTGTTAAACAAAAAAGTGGTATCCTCTACTCGAAATCTTCGCTGAATGAACCAGAAGAATCACCCAAAGACTGGAGAGGGCTAATGTTCTTCATCAGCGCTCCATCCGTCCGCACATTTTGTGGGACACGATCCAGCGACCGTTCCCGACGAGGTGCATGTTGTTCCATCGTTGGGGCCACGGGCATAGGAGGCGGAGGAGGAGCAGTAGCAGCACTAGCACCAGGACCAGCGGCCGGCACTTTGGCAGGTACGGTAGTCTTGACAGGAATCGGACGCGGGGCCCCTTTCGCCAGTGAGCGGTGGTTGTCTTTACTGTTGGCAGTGCAGTTGCGTGAGGCTTGATGTGACTGCGCTTCTTTCTGCGCCGCTGCCTCCTTGAGCACTTGGAGGATGCGGATGCGGGTGGCGCACGTAAATTTGGACAAGTCCAGTTTTGAGCCTTTTGTATGCACATAGCCTTCGTAGAGAAAAGCAACGTGCAAAATTCGTTCAGTCGTGGTGGAAGTCAAGCCTGTGGCGAGCGCCTTGATATCTCGGTCGCTAGGAGAGGCAATACCGAGCTCCTTTACAAACATGCCCTCCATCTCGCACTCGATCCTGCGCGCTGCAACGGCGAAGGCGGAGGACTCCTCATTGAACGAATAGCAGTTGTTCACAACAAGCCGCATGTCGGAAATAAAATCGTCGCAGGTAGCATAGTCATAGTTATCCAGTTTTTTCCCAATCCAGTCAAACCACATCGGTTGCTTGACCACAGACCGATAGCCACTAACAACGGAAGATGGGTCCTTGGCGAACATCCCACCTTCATCCATCCGCTTTGCCGCTGCAAAAATTCTACGGCAACAGTCATAAAATTGCCCATTCAAATAGCGTTCTAACAAGTTTCGTCGTCGTTTCACTCGTTCTTTTAACGCAGCGACGGGGGAAGAGGAAGAAGACATATTGATGTATTTATAGATGTATGAGATTTTCACTAAAATGAGCTTAGCTTGTTTGCTTGTTTTGGTGTCGTTGTAACGAACGAGATAAAGAGTGTGTGTTTGTGTAGAAGCCTTTACTAACAGACCACTTGATCACAACACGGAGAATAGGGAGAAAAGGAAGAGGGAGAATAGCGAGAACGTATTTCGTACCATCTGAAGAGACGCATTGTATCACCATCTAAGACAATCATCATGATTAAAAGAGGGGAAACAACAAAATCAGCTCGTATCAAAAAGGGGGCAGTGAATGAAAGGGTTTGTACATTTATGTGTGTAATTCTGAAGAGTGAGTGCGTGTGAGTTGGTGTGCATGTCTGTACGCCACGTACATAACAGCACTACTACTACATGAAAAAGAGCCAACATATAACAGTGAGGACTAACAAGAAGATAAGAGGATGCGTGAAGAGGCGCTTCAGATCACTCGCTCGCGGGTCGTCATACATCCCTGGCAGAGGGACCGCCTCGACCTCATATCCGGGGATCCACCGATTCGGATACGTATATCTATTTGCGTACCAAACGTCACTTGTCACAGAAGCGCACGCTGTATAGGGGTCGGCACGACGGCTAAACCACGATCTTGAGAAGTCGCGCGGTTTCTGCTGAATATCATACGTGGTTGTAAAGTCGTCTTTTCTATGAAACATTCTAATGAATCGCCTTGCGGTACTTCTGGAAACTAAAAAGGCTATAAAAAAGGGAAGAAAGGGAAAGGTAAAGAAGCCATAAGAATACAGGTAGAAAAAAAAAAAAAAACTGTGGTCGCAATCGTTTACTAAACAGTAGTAGTTTACGCGAACCAAGCGCGTGTTCGAAGGGGAACGTTCTTCCCACCAACGCAACCTGAAGGGGTGTCGTGATTATGTAAAATTTAATGATGCGTGATTATGGGGCAGTAGCCTACAGTAGTGAGTTTCTATAAATAAACAACAACAAAAAAACAAAAAAAAAACATCTGAGTTAAGTTATTCTATCGTGATTATTAACCATTCATGTCTATTAATGTAACATACAAAGAAAGAAGAGCACTGTGCACGAACGGAAGACAACAGGGAGAGACCAGTTTCACCTTGAGCGAAGAAAAACTGAAGGAATGTGCAAATAGAGGAGGGAGACTAAAACGGCTGCTGCTTCTTCCTCTTCTTCTTTCTCCCTCCCTCCTTCTCTTTTCCGCCTGGGTTCTGTTTTGTGCACCCGCAGCTACCCGATTCTTCGAATCGCACCTTAGAAGAGGACACGCGTGGTGATGTCGTTCACACAATCCTGTGCCCGTTGCACTGCCTCCTGCTCGCTCGAGGAAGCGGCCTGTGATAAAGCTAGGCGAATGTAATTTCTCACTGTTTCGACAAAATTAGTGAGATCGTACGTTCTGCTGTTGTTCGCGCAAACGGCCTCTAGTACAACCGACAGCGAGTAGACAAGGTAGCCCATGGAAGGACTGGAGAGAATGGTCGCGGCATCATCGTTGTTTTCAATGATATCCTGATATGTGCGAAAGAGCACCACAGGATCTACGCCGCAAACAAGCAAAAGCTTCACGGCATCACCGCACCCTGACGGCAGTGACTCGCACAACGACACCTCCAGCACACGCACCACTGCGCTAAGCGGGAAGCTGGCCGACTGCTGCAGGTGGCGCTCGATGAGTCGCCGCGTGACCGCCTCGTACGTTTCGGTTTTGTTGGTATAGCACGAGCGGATGCAATCCACGAAGACAGGAATGTCCCTATACCTGTTGTTCATCAAGATGTCCAACTGCACCTCCGCGCCCCCAAAGATGGCGTACATACCAGCGATCCTCAACGCGTCGAGTGGGTCTACCGCACGGTCTGAGAGCAGGTTCAGATGCGACTGGGCCGCCTCTCGCCCACTCTGCATCCGTCCATCGAGAGAGATGGTTGCGTCCAAGTCGCTGCTACCGGAGGCAAGGAACATGTTGATGATCTCGACCAGACGCTGCTGCGCCTCCATGTTGCGCAGGCGCATGCGGACCTCCTCCGTTTGGTCGGACCCGCATTCGCTTGCCCACTCGTACGCCTCACGCAGAGAGGCAATGCGGCGACGCAGGCGGTCCGACAAGACGACGGTGTTCATCGGCGCATCCGCGACGAACAAGCTCTGCTCGATGGCCTTTTTGAAGTCGCCCTGGCGAGAGCGCAGGTACCGTGCGTACTCGCCTCCCATGGCCGTGGCGTTCTGCATGAGATAGTCCTTCAAGAAGGGTGATTTGGCGCTCACCAACGTCTCCTTGAGCGTCTCGCCAATCTTTTCATCCGCGCGCGGCACGCTGAGCCAGTCGAAGAGGTAGAAGTGGGACATCTGGTCGTTCGGCTCCACCTGCCAAATGGTGCCCGAGATGGACGGGCCGCCGAGCAGATTATCCACCACGCTGCGGTGAGAAAGCCACGCGTCGCCGATGATCTTGGTCACAAAGGTCAGAATTTGCCGCTTCTTTTGATACACAGCGTACGAGGAAGGGTGCGTCGTCCCCTCACACGACTGCCCGTTGCGCTCGGCTAAGAAGATGGGAAACGCAATCGTGTTGCTCACGTCCAGCTGCTGCGCCGCGTGCAGCAGTAGCCGCACGGAGACGTCCTCTCGCTTCGAGCCGTTGAGGCTGTTGCACAGCTGCTGCAGCGTGCCCGACTCCCAGTACGACAAGGCGCTCGGTGTGACTCTCGCCTCCCACTGCGCCATCTCGGCCTCGGACAGAAAGCCGACCGCACTGCGCTGCGTGAGCAGTTCTATTTCGGTCACATCCTTGTACTCGTGCACGCTCTGGCGGGTAAAGAAGTGGGGGCACGCCTTGTGCAGGCTGAACAGCCGGCGTGATTGATCGCTATTGAACGAGCTGACGCCCTCGTTGGAGGCGGAGAAGATGGCGTTCATCCGCGTCCCGAGCCGCCGCGCAATTTCCTCCTCGCGCACGATTTGGCTGAACGTCGTGTTGCGATCCTCCTTGTCCAGCGGCATGCCCTTGAAAGAGCGGAGAAACAGCGCTGTCTGGAGCGACTTGCTTGCGACCAGAAAGCACTGGTACAAGAAGGCGCTCTGGAGACGGTTCAAGTCCTGCACCGACATCTGACTGTTCCCCGCGAGCGTCACAACCACCTTGTCCCTAAACCACTGCTGCGCCATGTTGACTTGGAGATTACTATTTTTGTAGGTGTCGATATCTCTGCTCTCGAGGAATTCGCAGAGACGCGACAGGTTAGCTTCGACAGCGGCCAGGTTATACTCTTGCAAACGCACGAGGGGCAGCTCCCACACCAAATAGAGAGCCCGGCTAATGTAATTCAACAGGCCTGACGAGAAGGGCGACATGGTGATGGTGACCTGCCGCGAGCCGCTGGAGGTGGACACCGCCTGCGTCGCTGGGATCTCCGCGCTGCGCAAGCGTTCGGCTGCCAGGCGTTGGGCGTCCGCCGAATTGCCACTAAGAATACCTTTTCCCAGCGCCTCCAGCGAGCGCACGCCCGTCCTTCCAGGGGCGGACGTGGTCGACGAAAAGGCCCTATCGCCCTCGTACTGCGTGGCGCTCATGTGCAGGGACCCGGTCGCAATCTGAAGCAGCATGGCACAGTAGTCAGCCGGGTGGCACACCGCTGCGAAGCGGTCTAACAGGTTGTCCCGGCACGAAGCGTCGGCGCTGCTGAGGATCATGTACAGCGTGTCGACGGCCCGAAGCTGCATGTAGAGCGATATGCCGTGGCGGTGAGCCACAATAAAGCGGGAGGGGGAGGTGAACACTTGATTGCACAGATCGTTCGGGCTCTCCATGTGAAGCTCGGGCACTTTCTCCATTGCGTCCACGCGGACGATGTCGGCGCTGGAAGCGCCAAAGTGGACTACCACCTCCCGCACCGTGTCGTGTGGGGAGAGCACTGTCTTGGGGGACGTGGCGACGACGAGCTCGTCCGATGAGGCTTCGTTGTTGCGATCATAGCAGGCAAACATCACCGTGGAGCCGCCGGCGTAACAGCACCCTACATCTCGGTCCGCACCGAGCTTGGAGGGGATCTGGGCGCAAAACTGAATCTGGACGTGCTGATCTCCGAGCATCGGCGTGCTGTAGCGGTACCGAAACTGGTCACCCGTGCTTCCTACGGCGAGTAGGGTGCAGCCGTCGGCATCAGGGTCAATGATAAAGAGCTGCTGCAACGCCTGCGCGCTGCCGCCGTTGTTGTAGTCGCCTTGCGCGTAGGAAGACTTGTGCGGCAGTGCTGTGGACCTCTTGATGCCATTGGACACCACGCGCCACGCGGTAATGGTACTCAAATCGTCTAATGTAAAGAGCACGTCACGCTTTTCGTCAATGACAAGGTCCTTCAGAGGGTACTTCTGTTCGGTCCAGCGCGCGCGAAGTGTATTGAGAAGGGCGGCCGCTTGCCCCAACACGGGGTACGTGGAGAAGCAGTAGGAGTAGCACACGAGGCGAATTTTGGGAGTCAAGGGGGTGTTCTCGCTCGAGTACACCACCTCGTACACGTCGCCATCCGCCGCAGCGCAGAAAATGCGCCCCTGCTGCGTGAGGCCGCATATTTTCTTAATGCGCACATCCGCCACGACCGTGTAATCGAGTGTAGTGATTTTCAAGTCACTCATGTAGTCGGCATCCCTCACCCAAATCCCAACCAAGGTAACGGACGTGGAGGTTGCGATGGGCAGCAAATACGAAATGTGACCCTCAAACACACCGCCCCTGGGCTTCACGGGATTGCCTACAGCTGTAATGAGGTCCGGGATCTCGTCATAGCAACAGAACTCTCGCCCATCGCGGTAGTCCCAGAGTACAAGCTTGTTGTCCACCGTGAACCACACACGCGACAGCTCCGCAAAAATGCCCACAAACGACGTGTACTCCATTTGGCGCCACACGGCCAGGAGCGGCTCCGGCCACGTTAGGCCACCAAGGGGCAGAAAATTGGGAATCGCAAAGGTCGTGTCATTGGTGCAAAGCGCGACCGCGTCAGAAACCACGCTGCCGGAGGCAGACGGGTTCGCGCCTCTGTCCTTGTTGGAATGCCCTATTTCGGTGGAGATGCCATTCTCAATGGCCTGTTTAATATCTTTCTGGGTCTGACTTGCGTCAGCAAACTGACTGGGATTCATTGCGGTCGCGTACACTATACACGTTGGTCAACAGAACCCTTTTAATAACTACTAAAAAAAAAAAATAATAATTAGGGAAGTAGTATATTTAGGATAGTAAAGATATATGTTTATACCAATTTACCTTGCTGACGTTTTCCCAGCAAATGTGGAAAACACGACAGAAGGAAGGTAGAGGAAAAAAAAAAAAGGTGGAGAAAAAAAAAACTACTTTTGCCAAAGAAAGAGGAGAGCGGTGGGCGAAGCAACAAAAACAATTACGTAAGCATGGAAAAAGAAAAAGAGCACTCATTTGGATATTCTTGGAGACATGTAATAAATGAAAAATGAGGGAAGAGGAAAAAAAAAAAAGAGAGAGCACCTGTAATGGGGAGATGTTGCTGTAGGAACTATGATTTTTATATTTCTAAAAGTACAAGGCATACAAACAAATGACAGCAATGCAAAATATATATATATGAGAGCATTCTTCAGTACAATTTGTGCATATGAACATGTAAAAAAAAAAATAAAAAAAATAGTACAGTAATCATCAAAAGAAGCCGGGAGCAGATCCATTTTCCCTCTTGGGCGTTAGTCGGAGTCTGAATCTACCTTGAAAGATTGGAAACGACTCGCCCGATTGCCTGCCTGGCCTGGAGCGGTGGGAGCAGCAGCAGCAGTGGTGGTGGTGGTGGTCGTGGCAGCAGTAGCTGCAGGCGCTGCTGCAGGTGTACCTGACGCGGCGGCTGGCTTTAACGTCAAGTCGCCAACTGTCGACAATTCCCGGAACTGCATAGAGAACTCACTATCCTTTACCGTCGCGTTGAAGGAATTCTTGGCAGACTCGGGGACAATCAGAATACTACTCGCTGTGGGCACCGTCGGTGCAGCTCCTGGAGCACCTGTTCCAATAAAGCTGCTACGGTCCATCTCTCGAAACACGACGCTCGATTGGGCACTGTCACGCACGCTCCCCTTTACACTCTCTCTCACGCTCTCCCGTCCCTCCTGCGGTGTGACAATATTGCTCTTTGCTGGCACCTCCTCATCGTCGGAGTCGCTGATGGCCAAGTTGGCGAACCGCGACAGTGGCTTGGCGGCAGGAGCCGCTGGCACTTCCTTCTTGGGTACTGATAGCTGCGGTGGCTGCGGCGGTACAGCCACAGGTGTGACAACCGTCGTGGTGGTCGGTTGGACTTGACCAGTGCCTGCCTCCGCACTTGGCTCACTGTGATGAGAGCTGATCGACGAATGAAGATTGGTAGGAGGTGTTGCGTCCGCTCCGTTCCTAGAAGATGGTGCTACCGGAGATTTGAGCGCCGCCACCACCTCGGAAGCCGCCGTACTTGCCTTGACAGAGTCCGATTTTTGAGACCGCTGCGCGCTGACAACGCGCGCGTGCTTAGTCGCCGAGTCTCCTATCGCCGCTCCCGCCTGGGACGCTGGTCTATTGCCATTTGCGTCCGCCTCCTTCATCAACACTAGCGAGCTGTGCATCGAGTCGTCCACACAATCTAGCGGCGCGAGATTGATTGGCGGTGCCGGTCTGCCTTGCAAGAGATGCAAGGCAGTGTAGAAGGTGGAGAGCGTACCCTTCTTTTCAAATCGCAACTGCATGGATGCGCCAAACTCGTCCGATAGCAGGAGGTGATTCGGTGGTTGATACTCACACACCATCTTCGCGATCGGCACTTCGAAGACGAGGTCATGGGTGAGGAACTCCAAAACGTGCAGCTTCTTCGAGTCCAGTTCGAGGCATACGCGGCGGAACCCGGCAGAATCAATGTTGCTTTGCATAAACACGTTCTCCGCAAAGGTAAACGAGCTGATGCAGCTCAACTGACCTGGAGTGAGTGCTGTAAAGTTGGTGCACGCAATCACGGCTGCATCCTTATCCTGTGCGGACTGGATCTTTTTCGCCTTTGCCCTGTTCGTTTGCAGCTCCACCTCTAACTCCGTTATGCGCTTTGTCAGCCGCTGTATGACGTCAGACTTTCGTATGGGCTCCATTGGCTTCTTCTTTTGCTGGAAGGCCTCTGCCGTTTGGGGAAACAGCAGGCCCTCGAGTGCGTTGACAATGGATGTCCTGGGCTGATATTTTCGCTTTCGTTCCTTTTGCGCGAGCTTGCATTCGCTGATGATGTCATTCAGCACATCGCTGGAATAGCTGCGGACATCAAACAGCCAGCCATAGCTCACCGCCACGGCTGCCTGCGGCTTTGTGCGCCGCGCGATCTCGTACTCCTCTTCCGTCACATCCACACCGTCAATGACTGTGACAGAATACCCCACTACCATGAGGGCCATGATACGGTAAAAGGGGTGCGAGGCGAGTGGATTTCCTTTGAGGTTCAGCACCTTCAATGAGCGTTGTTTGGTCAGTCCATAGAAGTTATGGATATTGTTGTCCTGGAGATGAAGTTCTAATAAATAGGGATGCGTCCCAAAGTGTTCAAAGTCACGAAGCTCATTGCTTCGCAAATTGATCGAAACAAAATTGCACACAGCTAACTCTTTGATTCCCAGCCACGTGTCCACTTCTTTCCCTACGAGGTCTATACGATGGAACGACATGGCAATGAGTTCCTTTAATGTGAGTAGATTAAAAAAATAAACACAGGAAAAAGATGAAGAGGAAAGGGAGAAAAAAATAACAATAAATACTAGAAGACGTCAGCAAATTATGGTAACCAGAGTACGGAAGGGATGGTGATAAAAGCAAATCACGGCGAAACTGCACTTCAATGGACGTGGACAAATATGTTGATGTTTTTTTTTTTTTTTAATGTTATAATTACTTTACTTCTATTAACACAGCGCAGAAAACGTAGCAAATTGGATTTTTGAAGAGACAATATACTTTCAATTGCTGTTTTTCTGCTTGTGGATGATGATGGTAACCTGTATATATATATATATATATATATTGATAGATAGATGTAGGTGTGTATTTTATTTTGTCTTCT
>AUXN01000390.1:0-12300 GCA_000482125.1 Strigomonas galati
GCACAATGCATATATTTTTTTCTCTTTGTTCTACTCGCGCTACTAGTAGCGAGTAAATTAACCCACTGCTATCTTGTTGGGTATACGAACTGCAAAATATCCACACTGTACGCTTCGCAGTTCTTTTTTTTTTTTTTTTGCATGGACGTACCTAGTCCCTTTGTTCGCTTTTTTAATTATTTATTAATTTTAAAGCTTATTTCTTTCTTTTATGTTGTCTGCTTTTTGCTGCTACACCTTAAAATTGGCCCACGGAGATCGCAGCGCACTGGCAAGTGACGCTGCTGTCGTAGGGTTAGGCCGACGGATGTCCTCGTTCAGCCACAACTGGTCGTCCGGCATCAGCAGTGCAAAGAGATGGCAAATCGCACTGATCATGACTAGCGGCAGCTGCAGGTTATCGATCCCGTCCATAAAGCACTCTGTGAGCGTCGCTGCGGCAATCATCAAAAAGGTGTAAAAGGTCGGCAGACACACGAGCGGGACCTCGGCGATTTTCAAAATAAACACCCAAAAAAGAAGGCCAGCGATAAAACCCCCGATCGTGCCGGTGGTCGTCTTGTGCGAGATGGACGGGTTCGCGCGCCCTGTGAAGAACTTATTCTTCAGGTAACCTCCGAGAGCCTTGCGGTAGCGCAACATGAAGGAGCTGCCGACAATAGCGGCCGCGGAGTCAATGACGCCGAGCGAAATGATGCCAGGGATGAGATTATACGCCAGCTCCATAATGGCCGGAATCTCCCGGTCGGAGACTTGCATGTGGCGGTAGCGCAGAATGAGAGAAGCGCCCATGCCGAAGATCAAGTACATGTGGCTGCGGATAATGCCGTTTACCGATTCCCGCTCGTCAATGTGGTGCTTCAGAAAGTTAGAGAGACGTCTTGTGCCGTACACCTGGAAGAAACGCCCGACCTCGACGACGAGGCAGATGCTCGTCGCCGTACAAATGGCAAAGGCGAAAAAGACAGGATCGATCATGACTACCGGCGTGAAGCCAATGACGCCGATGAAATGGAAGAGCTTCCGACGCACGGCGGACTTGACACCACGCGTGAAGAGGTCAACTAGCACCACCGCGATGGGAATGAGAGTGGCCCACAGAATAAGTGTCCACGTGCGGAACGCGCTGGAGGCAATGTAGGCCGCCGTCCACAGGATGGCGTCTTCGCGAAACTGATAGCTCACCGCGTAGTACATGAGCACTAGAATGACGATGAGGGCTGACCAGAAGACAAAGGTGATGCGCTTGCGGCTGACGCGCCACTCGGTCGACTTGGAGTTCTTGTTGAGTGGCACCAGGCACAGACGGGAGCAGATGGTCACGAAGGTGGTCAGATAAATAGCGCTAAGGATCATGCCACGACTTAAGATGTGTGTATAGGACGTGGTGTACGAGCCAGCGTTAAAGATATAGACGGACTCGCGCCCGCCCTCGATACTAATGTTGTTGTTGGTGAAGACGTCGCCGATAAAAAAGCCAATGATGGAGCTCACGAGCACGGCTTCATTTTCGCCAAGCATCGGCATGAGCTGGAGGAACGTGGTGTGGCCCGCCGCAACGTACGCGGCTGCACCGAAGGAAATGAGCTTGTCCGAGATGATGAAATAGAGCACCGTGATGCCCGCCGCTCCGCACAGGACCGCCTCTAGAATCACGTTGCGTGCCTTGGCGGACTTGCCTTTTCGTTCGGCCTTACACGCGAGCAAGGTCAAAATGGAGAGCAGCGTCGAGGCGTAGAACTCCATCGAAGAGTTTTGCCAGCCCATGGCCATGTCCAGGCACTGCTCCGAGAAAAAGACCAGCGGCACGAGCACGCGTGTCTCGCCGTGCTCAGCGGTGACAGAAATAGCTGCTAACATGATTAACGTGATGGATTGCGTCTTTAGCGAATATTGCCATGTGAGAATCGCTAACGTGCACACCCAAAAAAAGAGAATGGTGGAGGAGTAGGAAAAATCGATGCCGAACCCTCTATGTGGGAGAGGAGATGTTCCACCGGATCTGCCATCATTTCGGCGTGTGGGCGATATCTCCGAATCCCTTTTCTGTCCTTGGTAGATGGGGAGTTTCATCCGATACAGTTACTAACTACTAATTGTTGTTGAATTAAAAAAAAAATAAGTTGCAGTCGGTAGACGTGAATGCGGCTACTGTAAACACCGCTATGCGCTCCAGAAAAAAAAAAAAAAAGTAATAAAGAGGGAAAAGGAGAGAGAGAGACACACACACAAATATTGGAAACGAAATAAAGAAGAACATAGATGTACGAGTCAAAATAATTAATTTAAAAAGAAATTGTAGTAGCGATGATTTTCAGAGAAGTGTTTTTTTTTTTCGTGTTATTGATGCTGTTGTTACCGTTAATCGTAGACTTTATTATGATACTACTTTAGCAATTAATTATTTTATTATTATTATTATTATTCACCTAATTGCGACGAGACTGAAGTGCTGCAGCCATTTCGTCCGCGTAAGACTCCAAATCCGCAATTGCTTGGCGTAGCGCAAATTCTGTGTACTCCATCGGTAGTGCCTCACCTCGCACAGTTGTCTTGGCCTCTGCAAGTATCTTCTTCGCCATTTCGGTGATGTGGTGCCGCGCTTCGGTGACAACTGGCAAGTCCTTGTTCCCGTACAGGTCCTTCTTGTCGTACTCCGAAGACTCAAAGTGCTCAAAGAACACATTAACGCTCACGGCGAGCGGATCGTCATCGAGCGTGGTGATGTGATGAAACCACATGGCAGGGAAGTAGAGCATGTCGCCCGGCTCCAGCGTCACCTCTACAGCCTCCTTCAGGGCGTCCACCATGCGCGGAAATTGCACCAGGTCCAGTGCGCCCAGGTTCGTCACCAGCGACGAGCTGCCGTTCATGTACAAGTTGCCGTAACAGCTAGGGGGGAACAACAACACACGCTTGCGACCAACCACTTGGCAGAGCACATTGTCCATCGTGTCGTAGTGTGTCCAGAGCTGCAGCGGGGGTGCATTGATACGGAGACACGACTGGTGCACGCGAGGCATCACATACGCCTGTGCCTCTTTGGGCAGCTCAAAGTCCTTGCCAAGCTGCGCAAAGTCAGTCCAAATGTTCGAGCGCTCGCTCTTCATGTGGGCGCTAATGGAGCGGTAGTACCAAATCTCGTCCAAGGGTTGCGTGGTCGCCTGGTAGTGCGCGTAGGAGTCGCGCAGGTGGTGCATGAGTTCGCTGAAGCGCACATGGCGGAAGACAAAGTTCTTGCGGACAAAGTCCAGCAAGTAGGAACCCTCAGCTACGTGCACAGACACCACTGTGTCCTTCTCTGCCGTTTCGAAGTAGTCCGGCTTGCCCCACTTTTCGAGGCAGCTGCCAAGGTGGACGCGGCGAAAGACGACGGGCTGACTTGCCCCCTCCACTGTACGCTTGAATACAGCCGCATCCATCCCTTGCACCTCCTTCACTTGCGGTCGCCGCTGTGCAAACAGTCTCTTCAGATTGCCTTCGTGGAAGTTCACATTTAGCTGCGGTGTCGTTGGAGACACATCAGATATTTCATTCTGAAAGGGGGAGGCGGCAGAGGATGGAGCGAGAAGGTGCTTGAGATGCGTGTGAGCGTCGGGATGCAGGAGCAGCACACTTGGCTTCGCCGCGAAAGTGCCGAACGAGAAGCACGTGTAGCCACCGCCCATAACGGCCACTGCGCCGTCTGCCAACTCGAGGCAGGTGTGGCGGCTCCACGACGGAGCGTCGTTGGGCAACGTGCGCATAGTCACGGCGCGACTGCGCAGGTCAATGAGGCGAGGTACCAGCGGGTTGGTTTCCTTGGGCTGGCAGGACGAACCTCCTAAAATAAAAACGTGAGGCGTGCCTTCCAGGTGTACGGTGCACATGCTGTGAGAGAAGCGCGCCCCGACATCGATACCTTCTTCCACCACGCAGGTCTTTTCGCGCAGGTCAATCCGCCAAAGTGTGTTCGTGGCTTCTTCGCTGTCCATCAATCCACCGCTAAGTAACACTTGCGTGTGAGCGTCGTCCTTCACAGCTCCTCCGTCCTCCGCCGTTAAAGACAGCATGGCTGCAGAAAACAGTGGTGGGGGCACACTCCCACGCAGCTCAGCCTTTTTTAAGCACACCCGCTTGGTTGAATCCGATGACGTCACCAGCTGGAGCGTGCAAAAGGTGTCCAGCACGTCACCTGACACATTCTTACCACCGTAGATGCATACCTGCTGCTGCTGCTGCTGGTTGTTGTTGTTGTTGTTGTTGGTGGTACTACCACACACAGCGGCACAGTGACGGTAACGAGCGAGTGGATGGCACACCCCTTCGCCGCCACACTCTCCTTCGCCCATATCCACCTCTAGCCGCTCCCACGTCGCTGAGAGCGTGTGGCTCGCAGACACTGCCGTCGAAGCCGTCAGGTTCACGTGAATACGATACACCTGGCTATTGATGTCCGTGGGGTTCGTGCGGCCACCCACAACAAGATAGGTAAACGGCTCCACACGCGTCAAGGTGTGAAACGTCAGAGCGGGTATGGCACTCTCGTCGACCGAGCGCAGCAGTATTTTCAGTTCTCCCTCTCGTAAGGAGTGCGCGCGAAGCGTATTGACACGCTGGTGGCTCTTAGAGACCTCGAAGCCGCCAAACGAGAAGAGCAGCACATCATTCCGGTCCGTCTTCTCCGCCACCACGTCGCCGTGTCCCCACCCACTAAACCCAAACCGCCCCGACGTCCACGGTGAGGAGGTAATCTCCGTAGCTGGTGCTAACGCTCCAACAACACCTCCTGTAGAGGTGCGTGGGTCCTTAAAGGCCGGGTGCGCTTCGCCACAGGGCAGAAGCGATGCGTCCGTCACTGCAAAGGTGATGCCGTAGTGCTCGCACATCTCACTCCATTCCTCAATCTCGTCGAAGGGTTCCAGCGCCGCGACACGGGCCTTCTCGTGGGGATTGTGGCTAATGTAGTAGCGAGAGAGGTCGTAAAAGTTAGCAAACAGGGAGGCCTTCATCCCTTGGTGGAGGGCTCGCTGCACCATCGCCGCGCCGTCTGACGTGGAGTGGACACCTAACAAGGGACTGCTCTTCTGCTGTAGCGAGCTACACATGAGCTTGCCAAAGCTATCAAACGGCTTTAGCTGATCGTACGCTACAAAGATGGCCTTGGGAAAGGCGGCGGCCAGCATGTGAATGAGCTCCGCTGCGCTCTCTGGCGGCATATACTGCATCACACACTCGGCGTAAAAGATGGTGGTCACGTGCGTGGAAAAGCTAGGGTGGCTCTTGCGAAGGCAGGCCACAAAGTCCGTGTCCGCCTCGCGCAAGTCAATCCCCACCGCGCGGTACGACGGGCTGCTGACGGGGAGTGTGTCGACCGACGGCTGGATGGTCCACGTGCCGGGAAATGTGCCCGGAGGCGCGGCTCCCATCAGCGCCGCCTTGGATTGCATGACAGCAGGGAAGTCCACGTCGTAGAACTGCACTCCTCGCTCGCGGATGGCTCGCTGCAAGTCTGCGCGGTCCTCGGCGGCATGCGAACCGTCGCGCCACGGCATGTCCAGCTTGTCGTCGAGCAGCAACCGCATCGCCAGTGTGTCGTAGCCAGCGCCGAGAGAAATGACTTGGACCGGCGGCTCACTGGGGCCAGTTTCCATGTCACTTCCTCCATTTTTCAGGCACCAACCAATGCTTGACATGATGAAGTCCGTCATCACGGCCATACGGAGGTAGTAGCCGCGGTTGATGAGTGGGGAGCGACGAGACGGTTTCTTGACAAAGTGCCTCAGAAAAGGGTCACTGCAGTAGCCCTGAGCCACGGCGGAGCGCTTGCTCACCACGCTGTCGTCATTTGTGTGCTGCACCATGACATCCACGCTGCCTGGAGGAAGCTTTATCTTTTGGATCACCTTCTTTTGCTTCTTTTCCTTTCGCTTGGAGAGAGGTGCAGAAGTTTCTCCTTCCATAATGATGACGGCACTTTTTTTTCCTTTTCGTTCACCTTATTCGTTTCGTTCACCCACAACTATTATTATTATATTTGTATATGTGTATTCTTGTTCTTTTTTTTTTTTTTTTACTCTTAAATTGTGTATCACGAATGTTAAAGAGAGAAGGATGTGACGGGAAAATAGTTGCATAAATGTAGAAAAGCATAATTCACCTTTTTGCAAAGGAGGCAAGATACAAACGACGGCATCACCAACAATCATGAGAAAAGAAAACACGCACACTTCAGAGAAGTACTTTTATTTTAGGAATTAAGTAATGTAATGACGTGTTTAATATCATGTGCATATATATATATATATATATACGTTAACAACAACAAGAACAACAATTACCTTTACACCACCCACCACACTCACAACTTTAAACCAAGTATCAACAGAAAAGGGTTATGTGAAACAACAGGAGTGAATATTTGGAGATCGTGACACAACAAGAACCAGTTGCTTATCATCAGTACGGGTAGTTATATAATAAATTTTTTTCTTTTTCTTTTTACATTCTATCATCTTCGTCAGCGTCTTCCTTCTCCTCAGCTAACAGACCCTTCATTCCACCTTGATGCACCGCCTCCTTACTTAGCTGCTCCTTCAGTGGCTCATCTTCCTCCTCCTCCGCCACGGGGTGCTTGTCATCCGCTTCGGTCTCGGTATAACGTTCCACATCAGACGGGTTCATGCCTTTCCATTTCAGCACTGTTTGCGCTAGCTCGAGCTTGCCCGCCTTCAGCAATAGGGAGCTGAGCGTGATACTCGTGTTGCGGCTCAGCGTGTAGCCCTTCTTCTCCATCTGGGTCAGGAGAAACGCCACCTTGGTGTGCTCGCCCGCCTTGGCAAAGGCACTCACACACACATTGTAAATAAACTCGCTCTTGGGCAGTTTCTCCGTGTCCAAGAGCTCTTGCAGCTTCACGATATCGCGTAGGCGCGAGTAGATGAGGAAGACCGACTCCACGTCGCGGAGGCGGCATTCAGGGTGAGCGAGCAGCAGCGCCACATAATGCTCCATCTGCGCGATGTTGCCCACCGAGCTAAACGAGGACGCAATGGTCGCGAGCATGCGGCTGCTGAGCGGCACACCGCTTTCGAGCATGTCGTTCACCAGGGTTTCTGTCTCCTCCAGCATCCGCGCGCGAGAGTAGATGTTGAGAAGCACGACGTAGCCAAACTCCTCGAGAGGAATGTTCTTTTCCTTCCGCTCCTCAATCAGCTCGGCAAGCCGCTCGTACCGCTTCGCGCGGCCGTACCCGTCAAACATGATGTTGTACGTGACCGGGTTCTCGTGAAAGCCGTTTCTCAAGAGCCGGTCGCGCATCTCCTCCATTTTGTCCACATCCCCGCACTTGGCGTACGCGTTCATGGCTTGGTGGTACGTGACTAGCGTTGGTGCAGCGTTGGTGGATTTGGCCATTTCCTCCAACACAGCCTCCATCTCTGAAAGACGGCCCATCTTGCCGAGCATGTCGACTACCGTGGTCGCCGTCACTGGGTTTGGCGGCACCAGCTTCATCATGGTGTCGAGGATCTCTTGCACCATCGTCATGTTGTTCTGCGACAGATAGAGGTCGAGAAAGCGGTTGTACACCGGCATTGTGATGACCATCTTGCTCTCCACGAGGTCCTTCCAGCACTGGTCCACCGCCGCAATATCGCCCAAACGCATGTAGGCTGCCGCCGCGTCGGAGAAGAAGAGCGGCGAGTGAATCTTATCGCTCTCGAGCGCTTGGTGGATGAATTTGCGCACCCCTTCTGCATCTTCAAACCGGCTGAGCGCCATAATAATCACGCTAAAAATGCGCTCGTTCAGCTCCACATGACTGTCCTCCATCTCGTGGAGAAGCGCATGGAAGGCAGCACGGTCTTTGCGCTTGGAGGCGTCGCGCAGCAGCACGCGGTACATGTTCTGCGACTTGTAAGGGACGCGGGACAGAAACTGCTTGAGGTCGTTGTATCGGTCATTGACCGAGTACAGCTCGATGATTTCTGCCTGCACCGACTCCACCGCGAGAAGCCCGTAGATCTCCGCGTCGTGAATGATCGCCTCGCACCGCTTCGTGTTCGTCTGGAATGTTTTGAGCATTTGGATGATAACGCCTGGGTTGAGTTTCCCGCCCATGGAGGCCTTCTGCTTCGCCTCACGGTAGAGCTTCTCCACCGCTTCCATGTTCTGCAGCTCCGAGAAGACGCGGATGAGCGTCGGATACATGAAGCTTTCGACATGGATGCCCTTGGATTGCATCTCCATCAGGTACTTCTCGACCATGCGGGGGTAGTACTTGTCCAGCACCTTGAACACGTTAAAGTAGGTGTGGGGTGTGTGGTAGATGCCCTTCTCCATCATTTCGTCCTTGAACGCGATGACCTCTTTCAGGTTGTACGAGTACGCGTACCACTTGAGCACCTCGTCGTAGAGTCGGTGATCCTTCAGCAGACCAGCATCACGCAGCATCTCAAAGCACTTCTTCATGTCCGCAAAGCGGCCCAAGACGCCATACCCCTTGATGAGCGACATCATGTAGGCACTGTCGATGGCATCGCCGTCGTCGTTCGCGATGGCCGTTTCCACGACGGTCTGCAGATGCTTTACCTTCTGCAGCATGAGCTCATCGCCGCCGGCGTGAGTGCGGCTCAGTACCTCACTGCACTTGGCAATCACAGCCGTCTCGGCAATCATGCCCAGTGACTTCACCTTGAGGCGCTCTCGGAGCGCATTCTCAATCTCGTACACTCTTTCGATGGAGGCGATGTCCTCCTGCGCGAGGAGCGTCCTCAGCACAGAGCCCGTGGCGGCTTCTGTCAGCGGTACGCCCCTCGCCAAGGCGGCGTCGATGACGAGGTTCATTTGACCCAGACTGCCTCGTAGAGCAACGATGGCGGCGGAGTAGACGGAGCTCTTATCCAAGGCAGATGCCATCGTCGTCGAACTTCCCGCGCCTCCACGCGTGGTAGCATGAGGCCCGAAAAGAAGGTCAAGGAGCGCCACGATGTCATCAAAGTGGGCGGTCATGCCGTAAGTCTCGATGAGGCCGCAAATGTCTTCTGTGCCGTACAGGTCTCTCGGGATCTCCGCGAGCAGCTCCTTGGCGGTCGTATCCTGGCCACTAAATTGGTACGCTAGCACCGCGATGAACTGCAGCTTCTTGTCGTTGCGCAGCTCGTCAGCCATGTTCTTCATGAGCTCCTTGGCGTTGTCTAGACGATACGACTCAAACAAAGCCTTCACGAGCGGGAAACGCACCGCCACACCATACTTGCGGAAACGGACCGCGGCACGGAACAAGAGGTGCGACATGTCACTCTGACGCAATTCGACGCACTCCTTCATGAGGCTTTCCATAATCTGCGTCGCATCCTCCGGCTTGATTTCCTTCCGTTGCAGCTGTGATTGAAGAAGAATCATGAGGTAGGTCACCGAGTTGCGGAACTGCGTGATACGGCGGCGCGACGACAGCATGGACTGGCGAATGTGTCGCGCGACGTGCCGTGGCTTTGTGGAGAGCACCGTGGTCAACTGCGCCTCGTCTTCCGAAGAGAAGGGACGGAAGTGCCTACTATTGGCACGAAGCAGACGCGCGCTACTAGTAAACTGCCGCCCCAAAGAGCAAGGGACAAGTGACGGAACTGGAAGCAGTCGTCTAATGTGTCCCGTGGAGGATGAGCATTTTTGCACTTGCAACGAAACACGTCGGAACATGTTTTTTTTTTTTTTTTCGTGTGTGTGCCTTTACTTTTGTTATTGTATGTTTGCTCTGTGTTATGTTGAACTGCTATTCGCTCTGATGACGCCTGTTCTACAATCTTACTTTGACTATGCGTTACTTTTGCTGCAGGTTAAAACAAAAAAAAAAAAAAGACGAAGAAAACGAGGAAGAGAAAATAATCTTTGTTCGAGAATGTAGAACATAATACATATTAGGAAAGAGAAAAAATATAGAACTTTACAGGAACAATAACACTAACAACGAAGCCCGTCCATACGCATCTATGCTTGGGGTTAAAGTTGAAAAGGGGGAAATTGAAGTGACAATGATGATGATAATGATAAAAATACGTGTACAGTTACAGTGTTTAGGTTATATATAAAGTTAAGATTAGGTCCGTACAATCACGTTCGCATAAGTGAGGGTAGCGTGAAGAAGAAATGGGAAAACAATTTTTTTTTTTTTAACTCGATAAAGGTATTTTTTTTTAAGTGTTCTTGCGTCTTATTCAAGGCGAAACGAGTGGGCACGCCCATACAAAGTCAAACACGTAGGCTGAAGTGTATGTCTGTCCTTACATTTATATGTACATACATATATATGCATTCCGATTCGTATATTACGCCTTGAAAAGGAAGAAAGAAAGCGTACACACCAAAATATGCAGGTGTTGCTTGTACCTGCACCTGCACTGGAAAACGTCATATTAATGCACAAAGGGCCTTTCGTTTTTTTTTCTTTTCTTTTTTTTTCTTTCTTTTTTCTTTTCTTTTCAAGGTATCAGACGGCAACGTTTTCACCCGCAGTGGGAGGGTGGAGAATTTCAAACTCGGCTGGCTGCACAGCCACCATCTCTTCTTCCGCTTCAATCACAGGGCCCTTCAGGTGTGGATATCGCTTGGTCTCTGACATGGTGATCCAGTCAAATTGTCCTGGGTAGTAATCGTCACTATTCATGAGTTCATTCTTTTGTTTCAGACAGCATCCTAGCGCAAATTCCAGGGCGAGACGAGTGATCCCTTGTCGATGTCCACCAAAGCCGTCGATGAGGGAAGTGGTGTCCACCTCCGAGCTACCGAAACAATCGTTGTGCTTCGCCACATACCCGCCTCCCTGCCTTTCCTCAAAAATGAGGTGCTGGTAGTGGCGCGGAAACACCTGAGGATTGGCACGCACGGCAGCAACAATGAATTCATTGTCCACCCACTCGTTGTTGTCCGCCTGCATCGTCCGATTCACGTACTCGCTGAGGTTGGCAAAGCTCTGTGTCGTGAGCAGCATCTCGTAAAAGGCGACTGAGGCGCTTGACATGTTCTCCTTGTTGCGGATGTACCCTTTTGGGCCGCGCAGCACAATCTCACCAAACAAAGAGGCGTAGTAGGTCAGGAACAAGTTGCACAGGTCCCGCTTCCGTTGCCGTTCCGGGTTCTGCAGTCGGAGGAGGTGCAAGCCGACGCGTACACCACTGAACCAGCCCGAGTGCGGAAGATGGCTCGGCTTGTCGTTGATGTAGGCTACACGTTCGCAAATGCCCTCGTTGTTTAAGCGAACAACCACAGCGTTCTCGATGGGCACCTTCTGCAGTAATGGTAGCTGCGATGTCAGTACGCCCACCAAGAACGGCGGTGGCGCGGCCAGCACGTCGATGAGGCTGCTCGGGACGATAGGAATGAGAATGTGCATCCAATCAAACGGCGCGATGAGCGCCTGCAGCGACATGACGACTGTCGAGACGATCGAAAAATTGGGGCCTACGATAATAATGTGTTTCTCTAACAGCAGGTCGGCGAGGACCGAAAAGAGATCGTCAAGGTCCGGGAACACGCTCAGCATGCGCAGCGGCGACGTGTCAATGAAGCTGCACATGCGGTCGTAGGGGCGACGGAAATTGACAGGGATTTCTTTTGGTATCGCAAACGATGCGCCCGAGGGCGGCGTCGAGCAGCGGCAGAGCGCGCGCACCATGTTCTTCCCCTCCTCTCCGTTTACACGGTAGAGGTAGGCTAGGCGGTAGAAGAAGTTGCACCAGGGATACGGTGACATGACCACAATGGCCTCTCCGTTGACCGCCGTACTAACGTGCCCGTACTCTCGAAAGCCAGAGCTGTCGGTGAGCACAAACGTAAACACTAATTCACTTACCGTGTGCGAGGTTGCCTCGTTGGCGAAACAGAACTTACCCAAGTTTGGGTAGCGCGCTAAGAGGATGACAGGTGGGCACGGGTGCGTCCATGACAGGCTCAGTGCCGTGTTGCCCTCCCCACTCGACAGCTGCCGCAGGGACACAAAGGCGTTGATGCAACTATTTTCATTACCAGAGTAGTAGAATACCTCTGCCCTAGATGTGAATGCATTCTGCTTCTTCTTGAAGCCCACAAATGAGGTATTGAGCAGTTGAAAAGACCCTTCGAGGTCTAGATCGACTTCCATCTTGGCCTTATTTTAATTCTGGCAAACTCAAAAAGTAGGAGGAAAACCAACAACAAAACCAACAAACAAACAAACAAACAAAAAAAGTGAGAGGAAATACTACTAGAAAAGAAAAGAGAATAAAAATATAAGAACGCAAGCAACACACACACACAAAAAAAAAAAAAAAAACAAAAACCACAAAA
>AUXN01000391.1:0-12283 GCA_000482125.1 Strigomonas galati
AGTATGCCATTAGTCCCTATCCACAAGAGAATGATATTTTTCGTGTAGTGTTCTCACTCCCTACAAACGAGTCAACCGAACCTGCTGTTTTTGTAGCGTTAAACCTCGAATGTATCAAGCAGGGGCAAAAGACCCTCTTTAAAGGCTGTGCGGACGATTCTACGTGGCCTATTGAATTGCCCTTAGACGAAAACGGTTCCTTTGAGTGCTTCCCCGAATCGTATATAGACATGCTGTGGTCGCAGAAGGAAAAGATACGACGAAGTCCTCTGTGGCTGTAATAATAATGTAAATACAAAACCTCTCTGAGAGGTAGCTTCACTATTTGTAAATGAATTATTTTAGCTCTTTTCATTTCCGATGAAGCTGTGCAATTTTGCACCAATGAACCTTGCCACTTGTTTCCTCCCATTGTAAATATATATTTAACTGTGTCTCTCCCCCGTTGTCTCCTTATTTTATTTGTGTTTTCTTTTTTGTTAAGGTTATACGTACTGTCCGTAGTTCTTTTTTTTTTTTTTCCCCTTCACATATTCTCTTTATCGCCCTATTTACATCTATATCTTCTTATACCGAAGTATCGCATCTCTTGTCAACAATGTCAACACCTATCGACGTCGCAACGGACCTCAATGCTCAATCAGAGGAGCAGGGCCAACTCTTCAAGGGCCTGAGCTGGCGCCAGAGAATGGAAGGCTTTCTCATCTTCTTCTCTCTAGGTGCATTTGCCACCCTATTGAGCTATTTCGCGTTGGCGACAGGAAAATACTGGAAGTACACGGTGCTCTCCACGATGGGCAGTATCATGTC
Source organism: Strigomonas galati (assembly GCA_000482125.1). Lineage (NCBI taxonomy): Eukaryota > Euglenozoa > Kinetoplastea > Trypanosomatida > Trypanosomatidae > Strigomonas > Strigomonas galati. The sequence continues at coordinate 811 of AUXN01000391.1, forward strand.
GCTGTGCAGTACCACTATAGTAATGGGTCCCGAGGCCCAGAGGCGGTACATGTTCGATGAATACCGCCGTATGGCGTCTTGCTTGTACATTGCGTCACTATTTATGACGCTGATATTTGCCTTCGTTTTTCAATCCGTTTTTGTATGTCTCCTCTGCGGTGTGTTTCAATATGGTTGCCTGATTTGGTACTCCCTTTCGTATGTGCCGTACGGAAGAGAGACTGTTCTTATGCTTCTTACACGCAATTGAGCATGTCTGTAGTGAACACTACTTTTTTTTTTTTGTTTTTGTTCCCTTTTGTTTTCTCACTGTGCTCTAGTCCGAAATAAGAATCATCATACAAATAAAATAGCAGTTTAAGGAGGAATTACGTCGTTTTTCTGTACTTCTTTCGAGATTACGAAGCTGATGCTCACGTGCTTTTCCCCCTCTCCGTTGGTATGTGAATCATGCAGGAGGTTTGTTTGTTTTTCTTTTGGTGTGCGCTAATTTATCGTATAACTCTTTCCCTCTTCAATCTTTTCATTTTTGACCAAATAAAATACTAGTACTATACATTTCTAGATCCCCCCCTTTTTTTTTAATTTTCTTTTCCAAGCGCATTTCAGAATGTCCGACGTAAAAACACAGTTTTCCGTTTTGCAGAAAAAGTTGGTGAAAATGGGCTTCACTTCGTGGGACCTTATGACCGAAAAGGACGTGCTGGCTGGTAGCCCGTACGTTTACTGCCTCTTTATTAGATTCATTTTCTCCTTTTTCCACGAGCATCTGTCTGATATGCTCCGAAAGTATGAATGGTTTATTGTCGAAGAAGACAACGTGCAGTTATCCAAGTCGCTCTTTCGCTTGCTCGCAGAAGAATTCCACTATGTCCCCTCCATCACGTGGGTTCAGTTCTCCCGGCCTCTTTTCACCACTGCAAAAATTAGCATTTGCAACTTTTTGATAGATGCGTGGAAGGAGGCAGATGTGTACAGAACAGGAGTGAAACGAGAGGCAAAAGTGTGTAACCGTATTACAGAGAATCAGGAAACACACGAGAATCAACTTATACGCAACCGACGCTCTCATCTCAACCACGCCCAACGTCAATAATAATACACACTTTATTATTATTATTACTCTTATTATTATTATAATTATTATTACTATTTTCTCGTTTTACAAGAAACTATCTTCCCACATTACACCTCATGATACAATATATACATTTACATTAGATCTGTTTTCCTTGTTCAATATACATATAGATTACGTGCACAACTAACCTTTTCTCTTCTTCAGCTCGCCAGTTCTTTTTCTTTTGTGGCACATAAGCATATCAAGTACGATTTGGATGAACATAAGACATGTCCCATCCGATATAGTGTTCGCATAGTTCACTTTCACTTTCTCTCTCTCTCTCTTCTCTTATGTATATTTATTTTTATCCTTCTTACTTCCAGATATTGTAGTTTGTACATTTCTCCATCCACACACAGACGAAAAAAAAAAAAACTTTCTTTCTCTTGTATAAAAACATACTTTTTCTTCTTCCTTTTTCCTGTAATGAACGCGGCGAGAAGCACCGAAGAGCAACGGCAGGCGTTCTTGGAAGGCCTGTATTCCAATTACACAGAACTGCAGCACCAGAGTGAAGAGGTACAAGAGCGCAAACGACGAATCGATTATGACACCTACGAAAGCAATGCCAAGGAAATACACAATTTACTTTTTAGCGAAAGCGACACGGCTGAAAAAGACCTTGGCGATCGAGCTACTTACGATCGGGTCCAGTCAATCTTAAAAAAGGTGGTCTACGGACGGTCGCATCAGCTGATGCACGCTCACAAGGGTACTGACGCCCTCCACGTACGAATTACCACTCTGGAAACGACAATACGCGGCCAAGAGGAGACTATTCGCAACTTGAAGACTAATATGACGGCATCAGAGGAAGAGGTGTGCGGCCTCCTCCGACAGCTAAGCGCAAAAGACTCCGATATCCGGGTGCTCACGAGTAAAGTCAACCGTCAATTTATGCAACTGCGCGCTTTGGAGAGGGAGTGCGTCACGTTACGAAGTGACCTTGCCTCTGCCGCGGCGGAGAACGAGCGTCTTCATGCCCTCCAGCGCGCGACAGCCGCCAGTCAGGTGGTCACGTCTCCCTTCTCCGTGAAGCTCATGGATGGAGATGCTGCAACAAAAAGCTCAACGTTCAAACAGCGCACCCATAGTGTCTCCAAAGCTGCAGCAAGACGTAAAAGCTCTGTAAGTAAGAAGAGCACAACCGCATCAACCGTTCCCGTAGCCGCGTCACCACTCCACCCGACTGACGCTAACACAGACCTCAATAGCTCCTCTAACGCGCCTGTTGGAATATTCGCTGCAGCCCCTTTCACGAAGGGAACGACCCACGGCACAACCGTCTTCCCCGCCAGTGCGGAGGGATCAACGGATGAGCTGGCATTCACTGAAAAAGCGGTGGCATCTCTTTCGCACACGGCGGGCGGCACGGAAGTGGAGCATGGCTCACCCGCCTTCGCCAGAAATCATATCGCTGCTGTGGAATCTCACGACACCGTTGCACCAAGTATGGCAGCAGCAGCAGCAGCACATATGCCCGCAACAACAGCAGCCATGCACAAGGAGGGCACCCCCACGGCACAAGCTAGTGGTGGCGTGGCGCACCATAATTTGGTTGAATTTCAGACTGATTTGGAGCTGCTAGTAGAAGCAAATAAGCGACTGGAGAAGGAAAATGCCGAGATGCGTCAGCAACTTCAGGCGATGATGCTAGACAGTCAAACGCCAGGCTCGCTTTCTACCGGCGATGACGACGAGGAGGAGGACGAGGAGCGCGAAGATGAGGAGGATGCGATAATCGTTCTGGACGAGACGCGTGTGGCTGAGGCAAAGGCAGCTGTGGTGGCCAAGAAGGCCACCACAGACACCATGCTGGACCATGACAAACGCATAGGGTTCATCATGGCTCAGGCTCCACAATCTGCCGCCTTGATGCGTTTGCAGTTTAAGATTCGAAAATGCACCGCTCTGATCGAGATGGAGGCTGCAGCGACTATGCACTTCCTCGATTTTGATGCCACCCCCGTCGGCAAGGTAGATTTTGCGCAACAGCACACGTGTGAGACTCAAGCGACTGGCACGTCACCGCTTGTGCACAGTAGTGAGGAGCAGGGAGACAGCATGCATGCCGCGGGTGAAAGCGTCATTCCCGCCGCAACAAACGCGCTAACGACAGTAGGTGGACAGTTTCAAAACGGCAACGTGGCGAATGGAGAAGAGGCAGATGTGAGTGCGCACTTGTCGTACGCTATGACGGGGGAGTCCTCACGGGTTGCGAGTGGGATACAAAGGGTCCACACGGCTTTTTCTAGCGATAACGGAACTGCAGAGTGTGTGTCTCACTTTTCGCCTGAGAGGCCGTACGAATGCAATCCACTCCAATCCAACCAAGGGGAAGGACGGGAGAGAGCGCCCACAAGTTACTCGCAGAAGCAAGTAGAAGATAATGTCGGAAGTGCGTACACGGTGAGCTCTTCTCGGTTCACTGCCGACCACAAAGCTCCTGCTGCTGTTGGGGGAGTGACGTCTACCTATGAAGCGCACCAGTTTCCTTCGCACGCCCTAGTACATGTGCCGCCCAGTTTCACCTCCGCGAACCCCATGGCGCCAAACGAAGTAAACTATCTCGGTGTGGCATCGTACGTACACAGAAACGAAACGGAAAGGGCTGGTTCTCCTTCCATGAACCCTGGCATTCCATCTTCCCGAGATACAAGGTACGGAACACCTCCGAATAGGACGACGGACTCATCTTTCGGGACACCCTCGTCGCATGTGTGGGACGGTTTCTCTCCTGATATGGCCAACGGCCGTTTGGGCGACTTGAAAAAAGATCTCTTTGGCGTTAACAATCTTTTTCTTGCACTGCATGAGGAAGTGTCTGCTTTTTTTGCGCTTCTGAACCAGCTTCTTGCTTCTCTCGTAGCAGCAAACAAACATCAAACGTCACAGATTCAAAATCTCGTAGACGACGTCATTGACGAGGCGGCTGTGAATATGGCGAAGGAAAATGTGTTGCAGTCATTCAAGAACAAGTACAACATCGATGTCGAGCGAAAGGAACTTAACGCGAACATGACGGACGAGGAGTGGCTAGCCCAGCATTTGAAGAACATCGCTGTGGATATGGTTGAGAAGAAGATCCAGCACTTTTCGTCTGCTGCAAAGGGTGGTAATGAGGAAGGCAACGAAGGCCTGACGCAGCCGGTAAAGGGCGTTGGCCGCGTGCCATCTGCACATAAGGAGGAGGGAAATCGTTTTGGCCCAGGTGTTGCCAAAGGAAAAGGCCCGGCTTACAACAACAGTAGCGGTGGTGATGGTGGGACTCAGCACGGCGTACCTGGTAGTAGACGAAACCAGGAGACAGATCCAGCAAGACAGAAGCGACCGGGAGAAGACGCCAGAGTTGCCTTTGGCACAACATCGACTCCCGCGTCTAATACTCCAGCGGCTCGCGCAGACGGTCAGCTTCCCCACGGCAACGCACCACCCTTCTCCTTTGGCAAAGATATGATGGGGTTTGGTGGTGTAGCGCCCGGGGAAGGTGAAGACGGGGACGAGGAGGATCTACATCTTCAAGGACAGCGTTTTAAGCCATCTTCGGCGCGCGGCCCGTTTCGGCGAAATCCACTGCGGTGGTACCCCATTCCCAATTTTGACATGGCGGCGTCCGCACCCGTGCTGCAAGCCGTGCACCACAACAAGGGTACTGGAGGTGGCGCGCGAGGCCGGTTGGACGTGATGGAGCTGTTGCGCCAGCTTCAACCGGATGATGACGGCAACCACGTGGAGGATATGCGACCCACCGTCTATCGCTATGTGATGCCCTCTGCCTACGACGCAGCGCGGCAGTACGCAAAGAACCGCATCCAGCACAACAGTCACTTCATCCACGGTCCCCAGTTCGACGACGTGGTGAAGGAGGACATCCTCCCAATCGCGCAAAAGGCAGATGACATTGCGAAAGGGAAGTTTGTGGTGGACGCGCCGCTGCTCAAGGCAGTGAAGGAGCTTCGACTTGAGGACGCAAAACGGCGGAAGCGGAATGCTGAAGTTCTCTTCCGTCGTGTTGCCACCAATATCAAAATGCGACGACTCTTGAAACAGCAGGTCTACAGTGGTAACGCGTTTTCCTCGTATCTTTCACTCTTGTACAATCGTTGGGCGGCCAATCAAACCCAGCAAAGCCGAAAACGAGCCTTTGAGGAGACTCAACTGCGCATGCACCTACTAGAGGCTTGCGGTCTGAGATCTCAGCACCAGCAGCAGCAGCAGCAGCAGTCCGGTCAGGGGCCTCGGGCAGTCTCGTCGGCCCCACGGCCGGCACACACGGCGGCTGTGCTACCTCCTTTGCGTGGACCACCAAAAGGTAGTATGCGTCCTTATTCCTATCAAAAAGGCTCCAGCTTTCACTTTAAAGACGTTAATTTTTCTGAAGACAAAGGTAAATAGGCACCGCCCCACACGTATTTCTTTGTTGTTGTTGTTCCTTGCCACTCTTCGCTGCCTTTGCTGTGATATATACACTTACACATGCATGAATGAATGGATGGATGGATGGATGTAAATATATATTTTTTTTTGCTGTTCTGCCCTGTGTTTCGTTGTATTTGTGAAGGAACATCCATACACTCTGGAGTTTCACTACCACCATTCTGTGTGCATAAGTTTCAAGACTCAGAGCTACTGGGTGTGTCTCTGCGGTCCTTTGACACTTGTATATGCTCGCGTAAAAATACTCTTCTCTTTTACGCTCTTTTTTTTTTCTCATCTTCTTTGAGTTTTTACGAAGGAATACTACAATAAGGACAAACACCAGTCACAACCAAATATATATATATATATATTAAAGACATTTGCAAACACTAGAAAAGGCATCACCCAACGTATGCGAATCCTTCTAGTGGGGGAAGGAAACTTAACCTTTGCCTATGCACTCATCAAAAAACTGAGCAAGTCCAAGTGTTTTGGCCGGTACCATGCGCACGCACATGGAGAAGCCACTTCGTATGGGAGGGACGGATCTGCTATTGAATTAGAGTCATCGGAAAAGCCGATCGTTACTGTTGTTGTCACAACATTTGATAGCAAGGATGAGCTTACCCAGAAGTACCCGGAGACGATTCCCATATTTCATTATTTCTCCGAGAAGACCCGCATCCGCATTATTTACAAGGACTGTGTGGACGCAACACACATAGCTGAGTCACTGAGCCAAAGGGAGCACGCTGCTGCGAGCGACGACCTCGGGCTTCGTGACAAGGATGATGAGGGTGGGTGCGAGAGTGGGTTTGATTTGATCTTTTTTAACAATCCACACACAGGTAAGGAAGATCTTTTTCTCCAACACTGCCTTCTCGCTCACTTTTTTGCCTCCGCCCGACAAGTGCTTCGCCGATCAATGAGTAAAGAGGGGCCTCCTTCGCAAGTAGTAGTATCGTTGTGTGATGAGCAGCCAATCCGGTGGGGGCTGTTGCAAGCGGCCGCGAGAAGCGGCTTTGCCTGTGTGGCAACGGTGCCATTCACGAACGCTGAATTTCCAGAGTTCGACAACAAGCGGCACCAAAATGACGCCAAGTTTCCATTTCAGCAAATGACCCACTTTTACTTTGTTCACATGGCGAAAGAGGGTGAGGAAAATATCGTGGCCAAGAGGGCCTTGACGGAACTTCTGGATGTCGTGAAGGATCAAACGCATCGTGGTGCGACGAGCTCTGCGCGGGAGATGTGGCTGGCGCTCGGCAAACACTTTGCGGCAGAGCCGCATACAGCGTGCGGTAGGTTGTTGTCACCGCGCTCCACGCGGAAATTATTGAATCTAACGAAGGAGGACATCGCTCTAGTGCGGCGAGACGGCGCCCAGTGGGGGAGGAAGCATATATCATGTTGCATGCCTCTACTCCATCCGCTGCTGTGTTACTACTTTTCGCCACGCACCGAAAGTGTCAACCAGTGCGGCGCTCACAGCACGCAGCGTCGGACGCCAGAATGCTATTCACCTCTTCTGCCCGTTAAACAACTTGCGGCGTTGCTGCTCTTGCAAGAGGATTTGCTGGCTGTTGAGACGGACTCACAACTAGCAGTCTCCGAAAGGGAGGGAATGGGCTCTACAACTCCACCACCGCCGGCACACTTGGATTCTACTTTGCTAGGTCGGCCACTCACAGCAAAGGAGGAGGCAAAGCTCCAGCGTTATCGAGCCAAGTTCCAAAGCGCAGCGACCGGATGTGCGAAGAACGAAACACAAGAGAGCCCCACCACATATGTTCTGCCTTTTCTCACGAGCCCTGTAGCGTTTGTGGAAGCACTGCAAAAGGATCGATCCTCAAGCGCCAGTTACTGTTCGTGTTGTGGGACAGATTTTGAAACCGCAGATCGCTTCGCGCAGCACATGAATAGCTTGACGCCTTTAGAGGACCGTTTTACGTGTCCTTTATGCCCTGACAGAAAGCCATTTAAAACGGAGCGTGCACTCTATCAGCACAAAGCGCGGGCACATAGTGAGGTACCCGAATGAACAGTTGTGTGTGTGTGTGTGTGTCTGTGTGTGTTAATTCCCCTCTATTTCTTTTTTTTTTTCTCGTATTCGACTCCCTCCTTCTGTCCCTTTCTTTCCCTTTTTCCCTCTTTTTTGACATGCTTTAATGTTTACTCGATCATGGAATTGTTTTGACCCCAAACAGAATATTTCACATCTTTTCTCTCTCTCTCTCTTTCTCTCTTTCTTTCTTTCTTTTTTTTTTTTTTAATGAGTCTGTGTGGTTGTTGCGAGTGCGATTGTCGAGTTGGCAGCAGCATGAAAACAATTGCGTTGATATCAGGTGGCAAAGATAGTCTCCTTGCCATTCTTGCCGCGTACCGCTATGGACACAAGCCGGTTGTATTGGTGCACCTCACGCCCCGCTCCGCTCAAGCCCCCACTTCTGCGAATCCAGTGGAGCAAGAGTTGGATTCGTATATGTTTCAAACGGTAGGATCTAACGTTGTGCAGGATATAGCTCACTGTTTGGGCCTTCCCCTCCGTCTGGGCTACATTGAGAAGGGACAGTCCAAGGACGTCTCGCTTGCCTACAGCACCACTCCTGACCGAGCCGATGAGGTGGAAGTGCTTTTTCGACTCCTCCGAGATGTAAAGGAAGAGTTTCCGGAGGTGAAAGGCGTGACGACTGGCGCCATTTTGTCAAACTACCAGCGCCTGCGCGTGGAGGCGGTTTGCTTTCGGCTCGGATTGATGTCCCTCTCGTACTTGTGGATGCGAAAGCCCGCTGAAATTCTGGACATGGCGAAAGCGCTTCGGGTAAAAGCTATTCTCGTGAAGACGGCTTCCATCGGTCTTGATCCGCGGATCCTCATTGGACGAACGCTGGAGGAAGTGCGGCCCCAGCTAGAGTTGATGGCACACCAATACGGGTCTCACCTCGCAGGAGAGGGCGGCGAGTATGAGACCATCGTGTTGGACTTTCCCATGTTCTCAACAGCGTATTTGGAGGTTGTCGCGAAGGAAATTGTCGTCGTTGATGACAACCCATTCGCGCCGTCGGGCCACGGCATCCTCGCCGTTGCTTGTCGGCGAAAAGGGCAACAGGAGCAAGAGGACGATGCAATAGTGCTCAAACAACTTGGTCAACAAGAAATTCACTTTGTCTCTGATGTGATGCCTTCTCTTTTGCTTTCCAGCACGTTGCCCTGCTCGTCGGCATGCGCTGCGGAACGACAGAGCCTCGCCTCCCACACTCACAGCTGCACACTACAGCAGATAGGCTCGATGTTGGGAACTCATGGAGTTTTTTACTCAAGACAGTGATGGGACAGCAGGAACAACAGCAGCAACAACAACAACAGCGGCTACGCTACTGAGGCGATGGGAGGAGTTCGCCGATAAAGAGGCAGTGAAGCCTTACTTTTTCCTATTTGTGGCTTCGACGCATAGCGAGTGTGAAGCGTTTGATCATGCATACGAGAGCACCGTGTCCTGGGTCGACCCGCCTGGTCGCCTCACCGTTGTGAGCAGCGAAGGTGACTCTTCTAGCGGGTTAGCTCACTTACAAGTGTACTATTATCAAGACAAGAAGGACAAGGAAAACCCCGGCGAATGCGGTGCCACCGCGGCCGTGCTGCATTGTCAAAGCAGGAGTCATTGGGCGGCGGGGGCCTTCGGTCCAGTGGCGCAGGGCACGCTCCTGCGCCGTGATTCGGACTCGTTTTGCTTCATTGGACCTGCGTACGGGCTGGTGCCTGCCCTTGGTGAGTTGGCGGTGCAGAAAACGTTTGAGACCATCCCTTGCCCACGTGTGCACCCGCAGTCTGACTTTGAAGCAGAGGTATGCTTCGCTTTTGCTAATTTGATAGCGTACCTTGACTTTTTCAAACTAGTGCCAGCCAGTGTAACGCATCTGATGTGTGTGGTGACAAACGCGCGTGCAATTTTGAAAATCTGCAAGATGGATCCTGCTCAGCTTTTTTCTCCCTCTTCCAGCATGCTACCATTTTATTTGTAAACAACGCCTCGCACCTACCTTCCGGGGCCCAAGTAGCCTTCTTAGTCAAAAGTGAAGCATAGTATGCCCTGCATCGAGGAAAAGAAGAACGCAAAAAAAAGGGGGGAGGCTTTACTATGCTGACGGACCACAAAATATGTAACCTTAACCACTATAAAAATAAATCATAATCATAATCTTAATCATAATCATAATAAAACCAATTCACCTGCGAGTGCTGTGTATATGTGTATGCAAGCATGTTGTTTTCTTGTGATTTTTTTTTCTTTCTGTCAATGCATTCTTCTCCTTATTCTCTACTGATATATATATATATCTATAGCCTACGTTTCGTTCAAGCAGAATGAAGGAGCCTTTTGTTTTCGTCAACGGTGTGAAGGTGAATCTGCTAGAAGATTGCCGGATATCGCTCTACAAGACTTTCCCGAAAGGAACTCTTTTATATGACATGTCTTGCGTGCCACCATCACCCGTCATGCTGGGTGAAGGAGAGGAGAGTGGAATTTCCTTCACAAGGCTGAGACCGATGGGCCAATACGCCGCTTACGCGAGAGATCAGCACACCGGGTCGCTGTTCGTGCCTCTCAAGCAGTACGTATGTGTCTACGTAACCAATCTCCCTTTCAACGCAACGCCCGAGCTGTTATACCGCTGCTTTGAGAACTACGGAAATGTCAAGGACGCTGAGGTATTTCATGGCAAGGACACCTCTTGTGACGGAAGAGGGTACGTTGTGCTGCAGAAGGCAGAAAAGTTGGCCCTTTTACCTCCCGCGATCCAAATCCAGAGCAAGCATTTCATCTACGTGGAGATTAGCGACTGCTTGCCATCCAAGACAAAGCACTTTTTATATTACACCCCGGATTCGGCACCACCTCCACGACGGACGCACAATCCGGTGAGTGGGTCGCGAGACACCAGCGGCTCGATACGAGCAAACCTCCCGCAGCCGCGCAGCTCTGCCTCGCGCCTCACCAAACTGGGAACTGCTAGTGGCGGCGCTCCGGCGGCGTTACCCATCGGTACCAATGGCGTGAAAAATGGCCGAGAGGCGAGGGGCTCCGCAGGCGACACCTACTTTTACGTCGTTTACGTGAATGAGCGCGACCTACTCGACAAGGCCTTCCGCACGACCCCCATTAATGAGTCTGAATTCTACTATACGCTTGAAACGCGCGGCAACGTCATCCTTGTCTTCCTTCTGCATGAGTCCGGGTCCGTCTACGGGTGCGCAAAGCTGGCACCTAAGCGGGAAGGGGTCGCACGAGACGGTGTGTGTTATGTTGAGTGGATGCGGCGAGGGGTATATCTTTCGGATGACGCCTTGCCTCCTCCTGCGGAGTTTAACTGGCGTGACGGTGCACTGTTGAAGAGCAATGTGGGCGGACGTGTCGTGGATGCCATCATGGAGGCGCCGCTGCTGGACTATCCCCACGAACCACTCCCTAGGTACGGTGCAGACACTTCTTCTCCACCGCCACCGGCGCCCGCTTCGACCCTTCCCGCCTCTTCCACTGCTGGGGGCAGTAGGGGTTCCTTACCTCCTCCCCTCCCCTCCGCCTCCACCCATGGCAGCATCAGCATCAGCAGGGCCGCATTCTACGAAGATGAGCTACGCAGGGCCGAATTTTAGGGGTCGTGGACGAGGAGGAGCAGGAGGCGTCACAAGTGGGCCCCCGCCACCTCTGGGAGCTACTGGAGGCGCAACCGTGTCGTCGTCGCCGATAGCCATTCCAACACCTGCCAGCAAGCGACTACAACAAGCTCAGCTATCCCAATCCCAGCCACAACCCCAACCACAATAATAATAACTTAAGATTGTTGGTTTCTTCTTCTTAAAAAAAAAAANAAAAAACTATACTATTTATAACGTAAATTAAATAAACTCAACAAAAAACTTTTAAAAAAA
>AUXN01000392.1:0-12262 GCA_000482125.1 Strigomonas galati
ATTATTATTATTATTATTATTTTCTAAATTGTTATTATTATTTTGATTTAAAAATAAAAGCGGAGGTGTTGGAATACATTTTAATTGTGAAAAAACAGCATTTTGAATCGAAAGATATAAATGATGTAAAATTAAATTTTGACGACTATTTTTTCCGCCTTTCTGAAACATCATTAAACATAATAATTCTGAAATATTTAACGACCAATACAACGTTTTAAAATTTGTAGTTTTGTTTTCTGAAAACGAATTATTATTATTATTGTTATTATTATTGCCGTGAAGAATTGTAGAAAATAAAAGTAAATGTGAGACTGCATTTTCTATACTAAACGAATTATTATTATTATTATTTTTATTAGTATTAGTATTTGTTGTGCTTGTTGTTGTGATTAATTTTTCATTTTTAGAATGTAAAATATTATATTCTTGACGTAGATAATGCTCTAGAAAACGAATGCCATAACCTAGAATTTGTGTACGAAAAGGGAAATTATTATTATCGTTTAAATTACATAACAAAACAAAATTATTATTATTATTATTATTATGATTATTACTGTTACTTTTTTGTTGTTGTTGAAAAAGACGATTAGTTAACAAAAAGTAAAATTTTTGAGGGTTTGCTGTTTGGAAATAGTTAAAGTTTATTTTTTCAATAATATATTGAAATCATTATTATTGTTAATATTAATATTCGTATTATTATTATTTAGTTCTTCGTTTGTTGTTGTTAGTATAACATCTAAAGGCTGTTTAATAAATAAACGTAATGGATTTAATAGCAAGCGTTCTTCGTGAAAATTATTATTATTTTGATTTTGATTTAAAACAAGTTTTTGTTTTGTAAATGGAAAAAACGATTCCATTCTTTTGTGCTTTAAAATATTATTACTACGATCTAAAAATAAAATATAATTAAAATTATTATTAGTATTATTATTATTAAATAATTGAGAAAAAATGGTTCGCTTTTGAAATAATTTGGATAATAAACTTTGTTCAGAAAAATGTTGAGCTAATTTTTTTGACATGATTGGAAATTTAATATTATTATGATTATTTAATTCAGAATTTAGATTTTCATTTTCTATAGTAGTTGTCGTTGTTGTCATCATTGCACTATGGTTATTATTTTTATTATTTTGGATTATTTTTTGAACACAATAAAACGTTAATTCTTTTAAAAAACTGTTAAAATCGGTTCTCAAAATATAATCCATTTGAATTTCCGGTGTCGCTGCAAAACGTGAAATTTCAGATAAAATAAATAATAATTGTTCACACATTGATACATGTGTTTTATTATTATTATTATTATTATTTATTAAGTTATTATTTTTATTATTATTATTACTCATTTCAGAAAATAAAGCTGCTAGCTCTGTTTGTGCGATCATTTTTTCTGCTGTTACTGTTGTTGGTAATGATTTCAATAATGAAAGATATAAAAAGGGTAACAAAAATGGTAAAATATTTTCATCACCGAAACGAATAAATTGTAAATGATTATAATTTAAATTTAAATGAATTTCGTATAATAAATCTAAAAAGGACGAAAAACCAATCAGAATAATATTTTCTAAATGATTAATATTATAATTGTTTTTATTATTGTTATTGTTATTATTCTTTACTGTTAATAAGTCTAACAGTTCTGCAAAGTACATATTTCCTTTTGTTTTTAGCTCTTCACAAATCTCATTTAAATTATTATTATTATTATTATTATTATTATTATTACTGTTATTATTTGTTATATTATGCTTTTCTAACGTTTTACAGATACGTGTGATAAAAGATAAATTCGAAATAACATAACATAATAAATTTTGTTTTGTATATAAACTTAATTGAGTATTATTTGTTTCATTTTTCAAAACGGAAAAAGCCTTTTCTGTATTTTCATATAAAATTGTTAAATTATTATTATTATTATTATTGTTCATAACTTCATTTTGAATAAACTGCTTGTAATGATTATGATAATGAAATTTGTGTAAAAAGGGGAAACTTTTATGTGTAATAAATGCATTTAAATCTTTTTCATTCATAAAATTATTATTATTTTGATTATTATTTAGTTGACATAATTCCGATTGTAAAAATAACATTTCGGTTTCAGCTGTTAAACGACTAAAACTATTATATAGACATAGTTCCAAATTGCCATTCATTAAAAATTCTGTTAATGTTATTTTTGTAAATTGAAAGGTCCAACTATTATGCTTATTAGTTTCTGTTAAATTATTATTATTATTATTATTATTATTATTATTATGAAAAATCATGTTATGTTGTGAAAGGTCTAAAATTTTTAACAGATTTTTTGAAAAGTGATAAATAAATTTTCGATTCGCGTCAAATAAAAATAATAAAAAGTTGAATTGATAATTATTATTATTTTCTGTTTTTTCTGTTCTTTGTGTTTGAGGACCAAAAAACAGAAAATGGGGTCCATAATAAAATTGTAACACATTTTGATATTTTTTATTTTGTTGAAGGTCTAAAGTCGTTTTTACATTTATCATTTCAGAAATGATTTCTGGTAATTGCTCAGCAATAGGAATATTATTATTATTATTATTGTTATTATTATTTAAATTATTATTAAATAAATATTTTTGAAGTCGATTGAAAACAACAATAAAATAAAACCACATTATTTCGTAATCGGATTTACGTTTTACATTTGTTAAACTGTAAAGACGAAGTACAATTTTATCCGTTTCCGTGTTTAATAAGGCAAACATTGAAAACAGAATGCTATTTTGATTATTGTTATTATTATTTTCGATAATATTATTATTATTATTAGTTGTTGTTGTTGTCGTAGCTGTAGAACGACGAACAAAACGATTTGATTTATTATTATTATTATTATTACTTTCAGAATGCATAATATTATTTGTGTTATTTTTTTGTGCATCTCTTAATTTACTTTTTGGGTGCTGATGGACGTTACTAATACTATTTATTTCATTTTCATTATTATTATTATTATTATTATTATTATTATTTTGGTTGTTATTTTCTTTTTTGATTTGATTAAATGTATTTTCATTTTTCAACAAAACGAAAAGTAAATCGGACAACTCGTCTTGCACTTTTATATATTCTTTTTTATTCCATTATCATTATCATTATTATTATTTAAAATAGATTGCATTTGAAAATGGGTAAAATCCAAAACTAAATCTAAACAAAATGGAATAAATTGTGAAAAGAACAGAAAAATCGGCGAGAAATTATTTAGTTGACTATTTTCTTCCAAGCGGATGTAATTCGTTTTAATAATTCGAATAAGATCAATTAAAAAATTAAAATTATTATTATTTTCTAAGTTATTATTATGATTATTATTTTCGAGAAAAGGTAATAATTGAACAGTAATATAAATTAGAGAAAAAAGGGCTTCACAGTCTCTTTGTGTTTCCAAATATTTATACTCTGATCTTTCTTTTATCATTTCCGTTTCTTCGTTTTCTAAATTAGTATTATTATTTGTGTTATTCCGATAATGAGAAAAATTTTTTTCATACGTTGAAATAATATGTTCAAAACTTTTTTGAATTAAACTCAAAATACCTTTTCCGTTTATAATTTTTCGTCCGTTTTTTAATTTGGTTGTTTTTTGTCCTTGAGTGTTTTGTATGATATCAAACGTAAAAGTGGTTTCCAATAATGTTTCTTTTAATAAAGAAACAGCAACACTTTTATAATTATTATTATTATTATTATTTTCAGAAATGATGTATTCATGTAATAGGAATAGTGTCAACATCTTTTCTTCTAATAAATTTCGTAAAGTGACATAACGTTTTTTTACCAATGCAACTTCACTTTTTTCGGCTTTATTATTATTATTATTATTATTAATTTCATTGTTTTTATTTTTATTAAAATGGTTATTTACATTTTCATTTCGTTCAATACG
Organism: Strigomonas galati; assembly: GCA_000482125.1. Taxonomy (NCBI): domain Eukaryota; phylum Euglenozoa; class Kinetoplastea; order Trypanosomatida; family Trypanosomatidae; genus Strigomonas; species Strigomonas galati. Next base: position 3,938 of record AUXN01000392.1, read on the forward strand.
AAATCGTTTAAAAGACTGAAAAGCCGTTTTTCGAGACGAATAAAAATTATTTTCATTTTTATTTAATTCTTTTATTATTTTTTCGATCATATTATTATTGTTATTATTATTATTTTTAGAAAGTTGTAAAAAAGAAGTAACAAGTGTTAATAACGGTTCTAACTTTTTTGTTTCAGCACTAATTGTATCAGAGAGTGGCTCACATAATAAATGTAATTTCCAAACGGAACTATACGAATTTGAAAATAAAATATTATTATTATTATTATTATTTTTAAAATTATTAGTTGGTGTTAATAATGACATAATTAAAGGCGCAATTTCAAAAGGATAAGTCGTGTTTAGCTTTTGTATGGTAATATTAAAGGTAGAGAAGAATAAATTTATTGCTTCTTCTTCGTTTGTTATTATTAACTTATTGTAATTATTGTTATTGTTATTGCTTTTCTTTTTACTTGTTGTGGAAATTTCCAGTGGTAAAGAAGGAACAGTGAAGTTAAATTGTTTATTATTATTTTTGTGTTCTATTTGTTTGATTTCTTTTTGAATCGTAAAGAGATGATTTTTGTTATTATCATTTTGGGTTAAAATAGAATGGCTTCGCTCTAATAATCGGCGTAAATGGTTTTTGGAACTAATAAAATCGAAAGAATTATTTTTATTGTTATTGTTACTAATTTGTTCAGTTTCTTTTAGTTCTTCTTCTTCTTTTATTTCATTTACAATAACAGTTTTATTATCATTGTTGTCAATTGTTTCTATATCATTATCTAGAGAAAATTCTATTTCTTCTTCTTCATCTTTTTTTTCCTCTTTTGGTTTTTCCTTTTCTTTCTTTGCGGTAGAATTTTTATTTTTATTATTTATTTTATTCTTATTTTTCGCAGCCGCGGTTTGTTTTCTACTAATTAAAAGAGGGTTTGTTGTGTTTGTTATATACGTTCTATACGAATATCTATAAACATCATTATTATTGTTGTTGTTATTGTGGTGTAAAAATAAACTATTATGGTTATTATTATTGGTTGTGTAATGATAAGATTGTTTTTGTTCTTTTTTTGTTGTTGTTGTTGTTGTTGTTGGAGGAGAAAAGATAATGTGAACGTCGTGGACGTTTTAGAGGAAATGTAAATTCTTCTAAGCATTTTTTTTCTCTTAATATATATGTATTTTTCTTTTAAATGTATATATGAAGTACTTTTAACGAAAAGGAAGAGAGAAAGAGAAGGAAAGAGAAAAAAAAATGTTGTTTTAAATTAGCAAAATTGTAGCAAAGAAGTGCATTTCTTTATACCAACTTACATTTTATAACAGAAAAGAAAGTGATACATGTTGCCCATTAGTAAGAAACATTAATTTATATTATGTTTTATTTTAAAGGTTTAAAATGGTTTAGTTATACGACTTTTAGATATTATTATTTAATAATTAGTATCAATTATTTGTTTTTAGTAAAACAGAAAAAAAAAGTAAATTGAATATTGAATATATATATTTTTAATTAAAATAACATGAAACTCTCACAAGTAAAAAAAAAAAAGCAAAAAAAAATAAAAAAACGAAAGGTGTACTAAATTTTTATTATTTTCCAGAAAAAAAAGAAAACAAAAAGAAAAGAAAGAAAGAAAGAAAGATATATTATGATTCTTATTATGCTTATAAAGTTTAAAACCAACGCTCGACGACATCGCCCAGCATCTCCGGCTGCAGCTGCGCGGCCGCACACGCCGTGCCCACCTGAGGCGCGGCCCCCACCATCACCGCCGCGCTCACCGACTGCAGGGTATCGGCCAAACCCCTCGACACAGCTTCATGTATAAATCGTTTGGCAGAGGCAAACGTCATTTGAAATAAGGGGGAGGCGCTGCGAGAGATGACACCCGTGAAGTTAAAATTTTCCCAGCGGCCTCGGTGCGTGGCGGTGTCGGCAATCAGCGATAAATGCCGCTCATCGACGGCATAGCGTTTGAATAAGTGATTTAACTCTTTAAGTAGGGAAGCGTAGCCGCCTTCGATACCAAAATGTTGGCAGACATCTTGAATATCGGTGGAGGTCGCTTCGTGAAGTAAAATACCACTCTCATCATTCTGTTTATTTTTGTTGTTATGATGATAGTTATGCTCGCATGTATAAGTGGTGAAGTAGGAAAGGTAATTGACGACATCGCGAATGTTGGTCTTGGTGTCCTTGGCAGATCCTTGGAAGATCAGTTCCCCACTGCTGCTGTCGGTCGCGGAGCGAGTAAAGTGGATAGACTGAAAACGTGGCAGCCACGACGGCAGCGCCGTACGCCGCAGCGCACGATCGATAGTATCAGATAACACTAACAAGTTATCTTCCTGCATATGAATACGAATGTTCACCATAAAGAAATGCTTCTTATAGTTATTCGTTTTGTGATTATTATTGTTAAAAGGTTCGTAGGGCGCAATTTCGACTTCATAAGTGCCATTGTGAAGGGAAAGTTTAATGGGAGAAAATTTGTGATAGGAGGCCTTCTTTTTTTTGTTTGTATTCGCATGAGAAGCTGCTGCTGCTGCTGTTTCTGCTTCTTCATTTTCATTTTCATTTTCATGTTCGTCTTCTTCGCGGCTGCGTTTGCTTTTCTTGCTTAACATCTTACTCTTGCTCTTCTTTTTGCTCTTGCGAACCTTTCCTTCATCATCACTATCACTATTATTATTATCTTCCATTTCGTCTGCCATGTCTAACAGCGTTGGGTCATCGACAAAGTCATTTAAGTGTTCATGGCGGTAATGCTTGCTGCTGCCCTTTTTCTTCTTCTTGTTTGCTCCTTCATCTTCACTATCACTGTCCATATTATGATTATTACTCTCATCATCTTCATCATCGCTTGCGTTGCCTTCATTATCATTATCATTTTCGTTATCGTCATCGTCATTATTATTATTATTATTATCGTTGTCGTTCGTGTCGTCCGCTGCTGCTGCCTCTTCTTCACCCTCCGCACCACCCGCAGCAGCACGGCTATTACGTCCATGATACTCCTTCGCAATAAACTTCGCCAGCGCCACCAGCGATTTGAGAAACGACTCGGCGTGCTCTTTTTTCGACATGCACATGTTATGCTGCGCGGCCTCCAGCAGCAGATGCGAGAAGAGGAGTGTGATGGTGACCCGCTTGCTGCCATTACCATTATTAATTACATTATTATTATTGTGACGACGACGACGATGTTGGTGATCATTGGCAGAGGCAGGTAAAGACTCCACCACAAAGTGGTACCCCTTTTCACGCTCCGGCAACAAGGCAGAATTATTATTATTATTATTATTATTATTTTAGGTGTGTTGATGGGAGGACAAGCTAGGCAATCCATTAACTTCACATCTACACCGGCTGTTACAATCGCATGCAACGCCGCCTCGTCCGCGGCCGTGGCCTTTTTCACAGGCACGACCACCGCGGATTTATTGACAGAGGCGTAAATCAATAACTCACGCAGACGTGGAATACCTTCCGTGACGTGGGTGACAGTGGAGCCCGCACTGTGGAAAGTGTTCAGCGTCATTTGCGTAGAAGGCTCGCCTGCAGCTTGCGCAGCTAGCAGACCCACAGGCTCTCCAGGCTGCGCGCGCGCCCACAGCCGACGTGTCTGTAACAACTCGGACAGCAACGGCCGTAGATAGGCGTCGGCCTGTTCTTTCTTTTCTTTGAGCTTGTCTGCCATCGTGATCGTTTCGGCGCCGTCTTTTTGTTTTTTCTTCTTGGCGATCTGCCGCTCCCACCGTTCGACCTGCGCGATTTTGCGGAAAAGCGGAAATTGAGACTTCTTTGCCAGAAACTGCTCGAGGCGCTGTTGCGCGAGGGGTGGGAGTGGCTCTAGGTGTTGGTTGAGGATTTCTTTTTGGCTGACGGTACGCTGTTGCGGTTGTTGTTTGTGGACGCGACCATTATTATCTTCGTCGTCATTATCGTCATTATCGGAGCCAGCACGAGGCCGCTTGCCTTCAGCAGCTGCAGCTCCCTCTTCTTCTTCGTCTTCTCCGTTTTCCATCCCCGTCTTCACCTGAAACCGTTTACACATCTCAACGAAATTATCCTCCATCAAGGCCATCTCTAACAGGGTCGAACATTTGATCGGGTCGAGCCCATCGCCGCCGTAACAAAACTGGATGACGCTGCCGTTGCTGTCGCGCACGCTCTGATCCCACTGCAGGACTAAGTTTTCCATCCCCTTAATCAAACAGCGCTGCAAGTGGCCACTACGGGCCGTTTTAATGGCCGTATCGATAAGTCCATCGCGTCCTGCCATGGCGTGAATCGTATACTCTCCAGGACGAATACCCGTAGAAAAAGAGCCCATGGCAAACCCGAACGAGCGTGCACGTTGTTCACCCGCAAAAAAGCACGGCAGCGTTTTACCGCTCTTCATGGGCCGCACGCGATGACCATCGAACAGCTGCTGACCCAAACACACACTCATCTGAATGGCGTTCGTGTTACTGCCTTTAGCACCCGACATGGTCATCATCAGCAGTTGATTTTTCGGAAACGGCAGCAACATGCGGCCCGGCACGAACTCATTTTGCAACTGCGTCGCCAGCCGCATAATAGCGGGAAGGACTGTGCCCTCTTCCGTCGTGTCCATCGTTAATGGGGTGTTGTCGAGCTCCCGCAGCAGCCGCACGCGACGGCCTTGCAGCCGCAACAGCATATCATCCATGCCCATGGAGAAGCCCTCCTGCTGTAAGCTGTGCGTGAGCGCGCGACCAAGGGCGCCGAACAGATCACCGACGACGCGTGGGCCGTAAATTTCGTGGAGGACATGCGGGAGCGATAAGTTGGAAGGGCCGAGTTGGTTCTTGCAGAGTACACCGGTAATAAGCTCACCTTTTAACACACGCACCATGTGATCGTCCATCGCTCCTGGTTTTGTCACATGTAGTGGTGGCTCTGCTTCTTCTTCTTCTTCATTTTGTTGCTGTTGTTGTTGTTGTTTGGGAAACTCGGTGGTGGTGTACACATTGGGCTGAATCAAAGACACACGCTGTAGTGTCACGCCTTGCGCTGTGACAGACGGCAACGGCTCATCTTTGCCATGACGCTCCGAGTGATTTTTAATGACGGTCTTCTTCTGCTGCAGCCAGTTGTGATTCTGCGCCTGCGCGCTCAAAAAGCGCACAATGGCAGAGACGAGCTGCTTACCGGTCCACAGCGGCCGCGGCAACAAAATTGCCGGCACGGGGATCTGCTCTGTCAACGTGCCGTCGTGCTCACCGGGCAGCTTCGCGAGATAGGGCTCGACGCTGCGATACAAGAGCTGCACGAAGTGATCTCTCGTGTAGAACTTATCGCGCAGCGTCAGAAGCACACCCGCGGCGACGTGGTCCTGAATAAGCCCTCGAATGGGCTTTCCAGAGGTGGGCAGGATGTACTGACTGTCAGCGTCCATCAACACATCGAGCTCCGCCGCAGCCGCCAAACTCTGTGGAATGTGCACGTTCATCTCATCTCCGTCAAAGTCGGCGTTATAACTTTTACCATTCACGTAGTGGAAACGCAACGTTTTGAGACCGGAGAGGACCTTGGCTTTGTAGCCCATCATGGAGACCTTGTGCAGCGTCGGCTGACGGTTAAAGATTAGACGATCGCCCGAGAGGACATGGCGGTGGAGGACGAGGGTGGTGCCGCCGGCGGGGTTGGCCGCGAGCGCAAACAGCTGCATCACCTGACGTCGCCGCGACTCCTGTGGCAGGCGCAGATTTAAAAATCGGACGCTGCTATTGACAGTGTGAATTTCCAAGTGCGAGGCACCTGGGTAGACGTGCGGACCGTTCAGCGCACATTGTTGTAAAAACTGCGTGCGCTCGGTGAAGCGGGGCTGCACTTGCTCGGGGAAGGATAGTGATTTGGCAAAGGGGCGCGGCAGCAAGACTTCATTTGGCTCCACCAAATAGTCGGGAGAGATAACACTACGGCATGCTTGGTTGACACGTTTGCCCATCATGTTTGTTCGGAAAAGGCCTTCCTTTTTGGCAAACGTTTCCAACGTGGCCGAGTAGATTTCGTTTACTTTGCTTTGTAAACTTTGGAGATTTTGCTCGTACGCGATTTTCATTTTTGGGGTCAACATTTGCGCAATGACGGACTTCTTTTCCTTCTCTTTTGCACTCTTGCGATTGCTACTACTCTTTTTACTCTTCTTCTTCTTATCCTCCTCTTCACTTTCTTCTTCATCTTCACTTTCTGCTTCTCCTCCAGCAGCTCCATACACCGCCGCCTGATTTTGTAAAATCATATACGACTCAATGTTCTTCACGAACTGCAGCACCTCGGAAAGATTGCGCGTGAGGTCGTCCGGAGCCAGCTGTCCGTTTGTTACCATGACACCGCTGGACAGCCGCACAGCCAGCGGCGGCACCAAAATCTTATCCAAGAAGAACACTTTATACAACAAGTTCTTTTGCAGCAAAATGGGGACAGGCATCTCCACCGCTGACTCGCCCAAATGGGGGAATAGTTTGTGCAAAAGTTCGGCTTCCTTTTCGTGCTGACAGAGTTGCTTAATTTGTTCACGGGCGGCCGTGGGGGTGAAGTAGGTGTGGCTGCGATGATGTAGAGCATTTTCTTCTTCCCACGCCGCGATTTGCTCCCTCGAGAGGACGCCGAGGCCAACATTCACATCCAGCTTCCTCTTTTGAAAATAAAAATAAAGCTGCTCGTTTTTCGTCGTGAAGCGGGGCGACATGGCACTGCAGTGGGGGCAGAGAAAGGGGAGCTGACGAAGTTCGGTCAGGGCTTGTTTGCAGATATCATTGCGGACATCGAGCGAGTACAAATCTAAATTTTCAAACGGCGGCGGCGCCCCGCGACGGTGATGACCACCACCACTACTTGTTTTATTATTATTAACATTAGAAGTATTCGATTTGTTGCGCAGAAGCGCGGACGGCGGGCGGGACGCGATAATACGTCGTGTGTATTCTAAGAGCGTCGCCATATCGTTCACCTTTTCTTCCGATACAAATCGCTCCAAGTGTGTGGTATCCTCTGCCTCCTCTTTCTTATCTTCTTTATTATTATTTTTATAGTGATCATCATTGTTTCTTACGGCATCTGCCTCGCCTGCTTCCTTGCGCTGGCGCTTCGCGGCGGCAGAGGCCGTGCCAAGAATTTTTCTTCCTGGTGGAATTTTCTGCAAGAGCTCCAACGCCTCCGCGACATAGCCCAAATCCACCAACTTTAGTGCTTGAATATAACGCTCCATGTCGAACTCGGTGGCGCGAAAAGCGATGACAAAAGAAACAACTCGAACGAATAATCGTTTCGATTTCTTTTACCAAGTGGGGGTTCATAATAAACAAACGCTCGGCCGGATTGAACATGTTCACCACATTATTATTGTTATTATTATTGTTATCATCTAGAGAGGAAGCAGATGCAGAAGTAAAATGCTGGATGAGTTGTGGAGAGAGAAGTGGGTACCGGCGTGGCATCGAAATATAACCAAAGTGGCCCTGACACCGCTCATTCTCCAACTCCACGCTCGCGTTCTTTTTCTGCGTGCGGCCGGCACAGCAGGTCGCACAGGTCTGCGTCCTGAAAAACGGAGCCGAAAAGTTACCCATTTTGAGATCAAAAAAGGTGTGCGGGGTGTCGTCTTGTTGCTGTTGTTGTTGAATCTCAGACAATCGCTTTTTGCTGACACTATTGTTATTGTTATTATTATTCTCATCATCTTCATCATCGTCGTCTTCGTTGTCATCTTTATTATGATTATTGTTATTATGGGCGCGACGAGAATTTGTCACGCGTGGCAGCCACGGCGCGTCCCGCCGTTCGCCGCCGCAGGGCACGTTCACTTCCACCACCGCCAAACGTTTTATATCATCGGAATTGAGTAAAATGAGAGAGAGGCCGGTTTTGTGGGTGTTCAGTTTGCGAGAGCGGAGGTCGCCAGCGTAGGCAGCAAAGTTAAAGTTCGTCGTTAGAGACATCTTCTTTTCTTATTACTTACTTACTATTGTTTTTTATTTTTATTTTTACTTTTATTTTTAAAGTTTTAGGTTGAAAAAAAAAGAAAAGAAAAAGAAACACTAAGAAAAGGAAAGTAAATGAAAATAAAATAATTAAAATCAAAAGTACACCAATTTTTTTTCTTTATGTTTTTTTTTTTTTTTTAACGTTTGTGAGTGAGTTTGCTATTTAATCGAAAAATAAAAGAAAAAAAATAATTACTAAAAACAAAGTGCTTTGTTATAATGTCAGGAGGTGAAAATAGAAAGGAGAGAGGAAATATATTTACACATATGCATCTTTTATAAATCAGAAAAGTTGTTTTTAGTTGTTTTTTTTTTTTT
>AUXN01000393.1:0-12253 GCA_000482125.1 Strigomonas galati
GTGCGGTCGCGCAGGCTGTGGAGGTTGAGCGCCGTGCTCACGTCCTCCGGCGAGAGGGCGGTCGCGAGGTCGCACTTGTTCGAAAAGACGAGGATGGGCGCCTCGCGCAGCTTCTCCTCCTGCAGGAGGGTGTCGAGCTCGGCGGCCGTCTCCTCCAGGCGGCGGCGGTCTGCCGCGTCGACGACGTAGATGAGGCAGTCCACTTCATCAAAGTAGTTGGGCCAGTACGCGCGGATCGCCTTCTGACCACCGATATCCCACATGTTCAGCTTAAAGCCATCGCAGTTGATGGACTTGATGTTGAAGCCCTGGGTGGCCTGGGTCGTCGTCGGGTCCTCGTCGGAGAGCTTGCGGAGGATGGACGTCTTGCCGGCGTTATCCAGGCCGAGAATCAGAATGCGGGGCTCGGTGTCGTTCTTCTTGAGTTTGCGGAGAAGCGTGAGAAGACCCATGTTTGTTTGTGTATGTGCGGTAGTGCAATAAAGAAGGGATAATATCAAAACGGAAGGGAAAATATGTGTACAAGCGTACCAGTAGAAACTAGAAAAAGAGGAAAACAAATAAGAAAAGAAGAGGAGTAAGTGAAAAATGAAAATAAAAAGGCACAGTGGTGCACTTCAAATCAACAGAGAGATGCAACATAGCATAAAGAAACGGATTCACTATCACTGTGAAAATATGACTTATCATTGTTTATTGGTTTCTTCTGATTCAAATGTGTTCATGTATATATAGTATACACACACATAATATATATATATATATGGATAGATGGATAGAGAGACAGAACGAGGTTACTGTCTTTTGTATTGTAGCGACGTGATCACCGTGTCCTCGTTCACGCGGATCTCCGCCTCCGGGGCGACCAGCAGGTCCTTCGTGTACACGAGCGGCTTCTCGCGGCCGTCGAAGTGGCTGACGCCCTCCCACCGCGTGAAGGCGCGCACCGTGTCCTGGATGACCTCGCACACATTCTCCTGCAGTAGCTCTGGCCGCGGTACGTCGTGGTGCACGAGGGAGGGGTTCGTCCCCATCCGCTGCGTGAGCGCGTCCTGGTACGCCCACAGCAGCTCCAGGATCGTCGACGACGGCGGCCGCGCGCACAGGCCGAAGCCCATCGCGTCCGTCTGCTCCGGCGGGTCGAGGTGCCACTCCACGAGCAGCACCGGCACCGGGCAGCGAAGCAGCTGCAGCACCCACTCGACGAACTCGGTCAGCAGCGACAGGCGGAACAGACCGTCCGGCAGGTTGGGCTGCAGCGCCCCTGTCACGAGGTCGTGCAGCACGGAGGGAAGCTGCTTGACGGAGGAGGCCTGCGGCACCTCCACCGCCGGCCCACCACCACCGCCACCTGACTGTCTCGTCGTGCTCTCCGACCGCAGCGAGCCGAAGGTGTTGGTCACGTTCTGCTCGAACTGCACGTGGAGGATAAGCGGCCCCAGCGGGTGCAGCTGCACTGCCTCCGCCGCGACGCCAAGCGCGCAGCGAGAGCCGCAGCTCACCGGCCGCAGCTGCCCGACGCTCGCGAGCTCCTCGCGCGGGATGATGGCGTTGGTGGTGTTGTCCTGGTCCGACAGGCCTTCCTCCTCGATGGTGGGGTCCATCTCGCCCTCGTTCCTCTCCGCGGGCGGAGTGGACTGGACAAAGTAGCCGCGCGAGTCTGTCACGGGTGGGCGCGTCAAGGGCTGCAAAGGCTCCAGCGGCGGCAGGTCCGGCGAGAAGCAGGCAAGGCCGCGGCCGTACTGGTGGTGCACCGTGATCACCTCGTTGTGCTCCGTCACGGTGAGAGAAGGCACGCCGCCGTCCATCAGGATCGCGTTGGCGAGCAGCACCACCGTCGAGGCGCTCTCGCCGGAGGGCAGCAAGGTGCTGGAGGGCCGCCCGAGATGGGTATAGTCCTTGTGGTAGATCATCTGCCCCAGCGCGGAGTTGATCTGATGGAGGCAGTGCGTGCTGCGCTCGTAGTCCTCGTTGCCGATGCTGTCCAGCCAGCCGAAGCTGTGGCAGTTGAGCAGCAGCACGCGCGAGATGGGCGCTGCGGCGGGCGAGGCAGGCGTCACCGTCGTCGACGGCTCCTCTTGCGACAGCGACGACAGCGAGGAGGCGTGATCGCAGGGCACGTTCCAGGACCGAAAGGGCGAGGTGCGGCCGGCAGCCGCTGCTGCTGCGCTCCGCGCGTACGGCAGAGGCGGCGGGGACGGCATCGTGCGCTGGCCGCGTGCGCCTCGGCGCTTCCCCCTTCGCTGCTTGTAGAGGTACTGCCACAGCACCATGAGCAGGCACCCGACCCACGGCAGCTCCTCCTCCCCGCCGCGCAGCACAACGTACTGGCCATCGGCCGTGAGCGTGTGGTGGCCGTAGTTGAGCAGGAGATCGACCGCGATGTGCGAGAGGGACTGCACGGGCTCGAAGGCGTCGCCAGGCCTTCCCTTGTACATCCAACAGGACTGCAGCACGCGGAGGGCCTCACTGACGGCAGCGTCCACCAAGGCGCGGTCGGACCTCGTCTTGCGGAGAGACTGATCGCCCCACTGAGAGTTCCCCTCGTGGATACTATCCAGGAACAAATGCACCTCCTGCCGTATAGAGTCAAAGGTAGAGCGCTCAAGCCGTCTGCACTTTTTGCGCGCCCGCGCGGCAGAGTAGTCGCTCATGACAGGAGAAGGAGGAGGGACGCTAGGGAAGCCGTTCGCGGAGGGGAAGCCGAAAGCAACATTGTGGGATAGGTTGGTAGAGGAGGGGTCAGATCCGGGGGACGGTGGGCGGGCTGTCTTCCGCATGTACGTTCTGTATGTACCTAAAGCGTGTAGTGTTTTTTTTGTTTAGTATTCTGTATTTTCTGAATTTTTCTATGAGGTTAAAGGTTATCTGTAGCAGGAAGGGATGAAAAAAAAAAAAAGTACTTAAGGTTGTGTGTTAGTGGTAATTACTATTAAATAATGATGAGCATACCTTCAAAGAGATTAGAAATGCAGTTTTATAGATAGGAGGAGAAATAAATAAATTAAGTAACAAGTTGAGATGGCGAAAGAAAACATACGTGCAAAGTTATAGCACCCTGTATCAGTGCGTTCAAGTTAAAGTTCAGTATTTCCTGTTTTGTTTTGTTTGTTTTCTGATCGCAAGTAAAATGGTACAGATAGACAGTATACAGTTCAAGTAGTGGAATGGTACATTAAAAGAATAAAAATAAAAAAGACGAAAAAAGAAAAAAAAAAGAAAAGAGAGAGAGAGCAAGAATAACTTTTTTATTCTCTACTTCTTTTCGCTCTTTGTAGAAGCCTTCTTCTCTGCCGCAGCAGCAGCAGTAGGAAGAGGTTGTTGGTGCTGGTTCGCGTCGACCAGCCGTGCGCGTGTCATGAGAGCGTACAGCTGCTCCTCTTTCTCATCGCAGATGCGCTTCAGCTCTACGTTCAGCTGCACCGCGGAGCTCCACGAGTTTTGTATGCGCTGCATGTAGTGGAACACGGTTTCGATGGGTGTCGTCTCGGAGAGCTTCGTGGTGCCCGCACCGCCCGTGGACACACGCAGCGCCTCGCCAGCGTCGTCAGGGTGCAGCTGCGCACGATAGACGAGCTGCTGGCGGTGCTCCGGTAGGTCCATGGTAGACGGCGGTGGTGCTGGAGGGAGCCGCTCGCGCAGGCCGCCCTTCGCAAAGCACGCCTGCAGCGCTGCATAGTCCGGGCAGCGGTGGAGAAGCGAGCCGACGATCGAAGAGGCGTCGTACAAAAAATTCTCCATGTCTGGAGCGAGCGGCTCCGGTCCTTTGCGCATCAGCGTGATGACGCCTATGGGCTTCGCGGTCGCGGACAGCTTCACAGGGCAGCACACCCGCACAAAATGGCCCTTCTTTTTCGTCGGCCGTTGCTGTTGCTTTTGTTGCGGCGGCTTTGTTTCCTTTCCTATGGTGGGCTTGTCCATAAACTCTAAGAACGTCGTGCAGTCCTTCGCGTTGCCGTCCTCCGAGAAGAAGGTGGCAGCAGACCCCGTGTGGATGAGGTAGCCCGTGTTGTAGCACGAGTACTCGAGCGTCTGCGTCCCGCGCACAATGCCAGAGCCCACGAGCAGACGATTGGAGTCGCGCGACATGGCGCAGAGGCAGCGGAACTCGTCGCGCAGCCCGCGGTAAGGGATGCAGAGCGAGATCTCGTCCGCGCGCGTTTCCTCCAGCACGGCGTCCAGCACCGACATGATGCACAAGCTGAGGTCCTGCATGTTGTGGGATGCCTGGGGGTGGCTGTGGCCGCTCGTGTTGCCGGAGGTGACGCGCAGGCGCTCCTCCAACACGCCACGGTCAGGGGCAGCGCTACCTTCCACGTACGTGGGCTTGTTGCTGCCGAAGGTGCCTGAATTGGAGGTGTGCACGTTGGACTTGGGGTGCAGAATGTGCGGCAGGGCAGGGGTGGAGACGGTGGAAGCAGAGAGACTAGTGGCAGCTTGGGACAGTTGCTCCGCCCAGGCGCTAAGTTGTTGCGCAGACATTTCCTCTGGTTTTGCATTTTGAATGTCGGTGGACAGCTGTCGGAGCGTGTCTACTACCTTGGCGGGTGATGGTTCCATTTTTTTTTTCTGTTGTTTGATTTCTGAAAAAGAGAGAGAGAGGAAGTAGAAGAAAATAAAAATCATGATGAGAAAGAACGAAAGATGGTATTTTTGCACAAAAGATAGGAAATCAACTGCGATCGTCAAGAAAGAGTTGGAGAAAGAAAAAAGAGAAGAGATTAAATGTATAGAATAAGTTATTAAAATGTGAAACCCACACAAGCTCGTGCTGCGTGGTCCTTACTCTCTCTCTCTCCTCCGCTTACTTCTTCTTCGAGCGGTTCCTCTTGGCGCGCTTCAGCGCCTCGCGTGCCTCACGGGCCTCGTCCGACCGCGCGGCGTCCTTCTCCCAGCGCTCCACCTGCTCCTCCGTCGCGGGCGTCTTCTTGTTGCGCGCGTACCAGTCGCGAATCGAGGACGCCACCGTCTCGCGGTGGTCGTCCGGTGTGTGGCCGAACCGGAGCATCGGGTCCTCCGGGGCCTCGAGCGTGCCGTGGCGGTACATCTCCCGCCACTTCTCCAGGTAGTCGTACTTGGAGCGGCGATTCGGGCCCTTCCCTGTAATCTCCAGCTCATTCTCCTCCCGGTTCTGAAGCGCGGCTACCACCGCCTTGTTCTTGGACGCGGTCTGCTCCTCCATCTGAGAGTAGAAGGTGTTGTCGGACTCGAGCGCCAGCTCGTCGTCCTGCTTGTACGCTGCTAGTGCGTCGCGCTGCTCGCCCTGCCACACAAACTCGGCAGAGGACTCTACGGGGAAGGCGATCTCGGATGTGGGTTTTGCCTTTCCGTCGTCGTAGCGGTTCTTCTCGTACTTGCGCCAGTCTGCCAGCTCGCCTGGGTTCTTGGCGCCACTCTCCTCGATGTCGAGCTGGTCGCCCGCGACGCGCACGGCGTTGCCCAGGTTCGAAAAGTCTGGCGGCGCCAGCTGCCCGTCCTGCACCTTCTGGAACTCCTTCTTCATGATTGCACGCTCGCGCCACAGACGGACACCCCAGCCCTGCGGACCTCCGCCGTCTTGCGGGTACGAGAGCTCGCCGCCGTCCAGCGCCCACAGACTCCCTGTCGTCTCGCCCTCCTCGCGCAGCTTCGGCAGCAGCTTGTGTTTGTGTGGCGCCGGGACGTCCTCGATGGTTTGGAAGGGAGAGGTGATGCCCATCTTGGCCAGCGCTTCGTTCTTTTCGGCGAAGGTCTCGCCCTTGGGCGTGCCATCCGCATTCTCCTCCTCGAAGAGCTCGTGCTTGCTAATCGAGTCCTCCTTCCACTTCTGCCACCACGCCAACGTCGTGTTGACGGGGACAGGCAGCGGCTTCGGCACGGTGTCGTCCTCTGCCTCCGCGTCCTCCTGGGCGGCGAGGTCCTTGCTGAAGGCGAGGCCCTCCTCCTTCTTCGCCAAGTACTCCTCGCGAGCTTGCATGATGCGTCGTGCGCGGCGCTTCATATCGCGCTTGTACCCAGAGGCGTTGTTAACGCGGACTATCTTCTTCAGCAGTGCGGCGCGAACCGGAATTTGGGCGTTCTCCATCGCCTCGAGATAGCGCAGCGCCCGCGCAGCACCGCCCTCCTCGCCGGAGGAGAGGTGCATGAAGAGCAGGCACTCGTACGTGCGGCGGCTGGGCACCATGTCGTCCTGCATCACCATCTGCTGGAAGAGCTTCTCCGCCTCGTCGATGCGCTGCTGGTGGGCGAGCAGTGCAATGTAGCACTCGTAGCTGTACACATCCTTGCTTAGGTGCCACTCGTCAAACGTGGTGTTCCAAATCTTGTTCGCCTGCTGCTCGAAGCGGCCAAGGGCATCCGTGTTGTCGGGCAGGTGCTCCATGCACAGGATGGTGGTTTGACAGCAGAGTCGCAGCAGCGCGTTCACAAACGGGACTTGCATCTCCCAGCCGCGGTTGACAACCAGCTCATAAATGCCAAAGCACGTGTTCATGTGGTCTAACCAGACAGGCACAATGTCTTTCTTCTCCTCTTTGAGCGCTTCGTAATTGAGTCGAACGAGATGTTGCACGTGTGCCTGGATCGCCCACGACAGGTGCGACATTTGCACCGGAATGCGGTCGTCGCGCATCTTGCTCAGATACCTCTCCACGGCGGCGACATCGCCGACGACTTGCGCCGAGCGAATCAGATTGAGGTACGTGTTCGCGTTCCACGTGATACCCATCAAGTCCATCTTCTGGGCTAGCTCCTCACACCGGAGTCGCATTTCCGGCAGCGGGCTCTGGCTCAGCGAGAACATGAGGGCGTCGTAATGGGGACGCGACGCGATGTACCCGTACACGTTTTCCATCTGGTCGAAAATCTGAACAGACTCCGCGAGCGAATTCATTTGCGACGAATCCTTGCCGAGGGCGCGCAGCTGCAGCGCAAAGGTCACTTCATTTGGCTCAATGTTGGCGTACATTTTCATGTTGTCAATAATTTGCGTCACGGCCGGATAATCGCGAGCCTTGTGGAACGAGCGCATGAGCTCATGCCAGTTGCCGATACGTGGCGTGATGCCGCGGTCCTTCATTTCCTCAATCAGCGCCATCGACTGATTCACATCGCCCTTGAGCGAAGAATGTTTCATGAGCGCCTTGTAGAGTTCGGCGTTGGGCCCAAGCCCGACCTGCACCGCAAAGTCGAAAATGGAACGTGCTTGAAGGTAGTAATGTTGCTTGGACAATGCAGATGTGATGACAATCAAGCCTTCTTCGGTGTAATCAAGGCCAGCTCTTTCTAAAATAACACAAAGCTCCTTGCTTGCGTTGCTTCGCTCCGAAGAATCATCCAAGTAGGCAATGGGCACATTGGACTGCGCCGAGAATTCCTCTACTGGCATCAATTTTTTCTCTTCCGATTGCAGCTCGTTGAGCGAGTTCTCCATTTCGTCGAAGTTGCCGTTTGCTGTTAAGAGAGGAATCTCCTCCTCGACGGCGTGCGGCAACTGGTACAAGGAGGAGTGTTTTTCCGCTCTGCGGCTCCGTCGACGGTGGTGACTGCAAAAGCCTATCACCAAAATCTAAAAGGGTTTGCATTACTTCTGTGTTTTTCTCCACGGAGGAAACAATGTCGTCGTACTCTTCTTCAGCAGGAAATTGCCAGGCGTAAGCCCATCTTTCGATGGTGTCATCCCACTTGCCCTGAACGGGAGGGCGATAATCAGCAGGCAAGGTTCCTTTGCGGTGCATTTCCAGCTCCATCTCCTTTGCACTAGGGCCCAAAGCAACAGAGCCTTTGAGTGCTATTTGTCGAAGTGCCTGAGCATACGGCGATAGCGCCTTGCTAAATAGTTTTCTAGTAGACAGCATCACGTGCACCAATGATTCAGCAGTCTCTAGTTTTTACCTTAACAATAAACTAATTACACGATTAGAAAACAAAAATAAAAATCTTGTGGTAATTTGTATTTTATTTAAAAAAAATAAAGATAATAATGCAACTATTTTATCACCTGAGAAATAGAAAATGAGAGAAAAGAACAATTTTTATAAACATAAGAGCCTATCCAATTAAAAAAAAATTACTATTATTAGTATCTAACAGAAACTTCATGCAATTCTCGTACGAGAGATATTATTTATTATTATTATTATTATTTGCTTCCTTTTGATTTGTTGTCAATAACAACATTGAAAAGACAACGCATACATATATATATATATATATATATATAAAGAAGAAAAGGTAAATTTATGTTTCAAAAATTGACACTGATAAGTACCAAGCTATCCCAAATTAATATTTTCTCATAAAAAATAAAAATAAAAACAAATAAATATACGCAAATAAACTAGTTTCCAAAAAAAAATAATGTATTCTTTTACATTTAAACTAACTCATGTATATAATATTAAGATCTTTTTAGAAAAATTACAAATATTATTATTATTATGGAAATAATAATAATTGTTTTTATATAATAATAATGTTGGTAAAAAAAAGAAATATATACTAAAAAAAATGTATAATAAACCTAAAAGTAAAAGTAAAAGTAAAAAGGAGAAAGGAAAAGGAAAAAGGAAGAATGATCACTTTCTTTTCTTCAGAGATTCGAATTAGAAGAAAAGAAAAGAAAATCATGTTCATTCACAATAATAATAATTAGATTAAAGTAAAAACGCAGGAATGATTACCATTCAATTTTCTGCCTTTCAGCGACAAAGCAGCCGGTTTCAAGTTCCTTGGCAATACTTGCTTCGGTCGATAGCCAAATTGCCGTGTCGGCGCCATCCTTGGGGCTTTTGGGTCCTGAGTTTGCGTTCAACCGGGTGTTGCAGTAGCCAGGGCAGCAAGAATAAAACAGTACTCAGGGTACTGTTTCGCATGCGCTCTGGTCAAGGCAATATCAGCAATTTTGCTCACACTGTACGCGATGTACATCTCCACCGTCCAGCCCTCTTGAACAAAGGTGTTATTTTTCGCCGCTTCCGTGAATTTATTGAGCAAGACCTCAACGTCGGCAGTCGTTTTGCAACTTCTCCATTCATTCGCGAGTGCTTCGGAAACGCTGTTCAGTTCACCAAGTCTAGAGGCTAAATTGACAACACGCCTCCCTTTTTCACAAGGGGCAGCAGAATTTCTGTCACAGCCTTGGTACCATAATAATTAATCTTCAGAGACTGCACCACTTGCTCCGGAAAGGGGACCGTTGAGTTTTCCAGATACGCGAAACCAGCATTATTGACAAGCACGTCAACGCCATCGGGGCGCAATTTTTTGATCTCCTCTGCCGCCTTGTGAATCGAGTCCACATCGCCCAAGTCCAGTTTGCAATGTAAGACATCGATGGCTTGATATTCTTTCTTCATTTGCTCCTCAGCTTCCGTAGCCGCCTTTGGGTCGCGGCAGGCCATGATTACAGTGTATCCATGTTCGCACAAGCCTTTGGCAATCTCGTACCCAATGCCCTGGTTGCTTCCTGTAACAATAGCTGTCGGCTTCATGATTACAGATTTCAATAATAAAAATACTTTTTTGAGTAGTAATAAACTTCAGGTGGAGAGATTTCAAGAAAAAAAAATAGCAATAAATAATAATAATAACTAACAATAATAAAAATTAAAATATATATTAATTATATATATATTGAAGTGGAGAGAAAAAAAAAGGAGAAAAATAAGAAAATAAATAATAAGAAACATAGTTTATAGATAGTATTCGCAATTGGATAAAAAAATAAACAGATTTGTCTACATATGATTAATTTCTTTTTTGAATTTTGCGTAGAAAATTAAAAAAGAAAGACGATAAATTTTGATATGAAAGAAACGGAAAATAAAAAAAGTCAAGTGTTTTCCGTTTTACGTAACAGATTACCACTCGACCTTCTTTCTGTCAGCTGCAAAGCTTCCAGATTCCAATTCTTTCGTAATATTTGGTTCCGTTGCCAACCAAATGGGCGTGTCCGCACCATCTTTAGGGCTCTTGGGACCTTCGTAGGTTGACATTCTTGTGCAGCAGTAGCCAGGGCAGCAGGCATAAAATAAAATATTCGGGTGCTGTTTGGCGCACACTCGTGTTAGGGCTGTAACACCCATTTTGCTCACACCGTACGCGGACTCTGGCCAACCTTCCTTCGTGAAGGTATTATTTTTCACACCAGTAATAAATTTGTTAAGCAGCACTTCTATATCAGCGGTGCTTTTGCAGCCCCTCCATTGTTTTGCGAGCTCGTCTGAAACAGATGATAATTCCCCTGATCGCGAAGACACATTCACCACTCTGCCTCCTTTTTTCAGAAGAGGCAGTATCTTTTCTGACACTGCCTTTGTACCGTAATAATTGATCTTGGATGACACTTCTGCTTGTTCAAGGAAGGGGACTTTTGAGTCGTGGTTGTACGCAAAACCCGCATTATTAACAAGCACATCGACACCACCCGGAGATATTCTTTTGACTTCCTCAGCTGCTTTGTGGATGGACGCCACATCGCCCAAGTCCAGGGTGCAATGTAGAATGTGAAAATCTTTGGAGGCTTCCTTCATTTTGTGCTCGGCCTCTGCAGCAGCCTTGGGATCCCTGCAGGCCATGATGACCGCAAATCCACGCTCGCATAATCCTTTAGCAATCTCATACCCAATTCCCTGGTTGCTCCCTGTAACGATTGCAACTCGTTGCATTTTAAAGAATAATTATTTTATATAAAAATAATATTAATTGACTGATATATATGAGTAGGAAAAGAATTTGTTTAATTTATTTTCCGTTTGTAAGAGAAAACAAATAATAATAATTATTATTATTATTATAATTATAATTATAATAATAAAGCTAATAATAGTAATTAAAATATCTACACAATAATATATATAAATTAAAATATGCAAGTGTTAAAGTACGTGAGAGAGTGTAAGACATTGGGAAAGAAAAAAATGATACATAATTAATTACACATCCCAACAAAAAAAAAAAACAGTATAAGTGTGTATTCATTTCTTTTTTTTTTTTGCTCTCTTAAACACACATAATAAAAAAATAAAAAAAAGAAGCCAGGAACATAAAATGAAAAATAAATAAAAAGAAATAAATAAAAAAATAATAACTAATAAATAAAAATGGGTTGTAATCATTTATCGTTATGGATAATAAGAATAAACAATGTGTTTTCAGAAAGGGTTAAATGGATGTATTCATTAAAGCACTGGAGCTAAAATACACACTTACAAACATATTTTGTTACATGCACCAAGGGGTCAAAAAAAGTATCCGTTAGCCGATACAGACCCAAACAAAAATCATTTTTGCCATACCAACCACAACCACTCGTAGCAAACGGAAACTTAAAACGGACACTTCACACAAGCCTCCCCCCCCCCCTTATCCACAAGCACAGCCGCGAACCTCTTGCCGCATTGAGAACCTCAGACCTCACGCTCGCAAGAGCATTTCCCCCGCTCCTTTTCCCACGAAGCAACCGCGCAGAAACAGAAAAAACAGACGCACCCAACCAAATCCATGCGCACCCACACACGTTCCAAATGAAAGATGGCTCAACATCCTGGCACGAGGATGGTTCATACAAGCACCCTCAAAGGGCGCCCCGCAACCCCAAAAAGACCTGAAAGCAAAGACGCACTTAGAAGCCCTGGCAAACGAAGCAAACGCGCACGTAATGGGCCTATGAAGGGTAAAGGAAAAATAAGAAGGAGAGCACGACAAAGCAAGAGACCACACAAGACGTCATGATGAGCAGCTGATTCAAAGCACCCCGCCTCCACAAAAAAGAGCCCCTTTCAGAACGGCTAACTGAAGTCAGAAGATGCGAAAAAAAAAAAAGAACAACGGGGCCTCGTTCAACAAGAATGAAGCGCAAGAAAGGCCCCCAGTTGTTTAAAAAAACTAAAAGAAAAAACAATAGCCACTCAGCATATGAAGTCACACTCCCCCTGCGTTAAAAGGGACGGAAAACACGCAGCTGCGTAAAGAGGTGGAATTGCAGGCTTGTGTAAACAAAAACAAGCATTGGAAAGGGCCAACGACGGCCTCATCGCAACCGCAAAAGCATTCAAATATATCAATGAAAAGGGGCAAACCCCCAAAGCCCGAGCAAAAGAAAAAGGTTGTTGCGAGGTGCACTTGTGGTTAGTTGATTCGCTCGTCTTGACTTCAAAAACCCTCAAAAGACCCTGGGACAAAAATTGCCTCCGATCAACATTAAAAAACGAAGCGATTGTGCACATAAAGGGAACAAAGGGTGTGAAAATAGTAAAGTAAATAATCATAGAGC
>AUXN01000394.1:0-12246 GCA_000482125.1 Strigomonas galati
GTCATACTCTGCCAGACGATTGGAAGTGAGCTCGCGCTGGAGTGCCTTCATGCGTCCCTGCGACACCATCAGACCACTTTCCTCAAACTTGTGAGAGAGCGTGTGCAGCGAGATGTACTGCCCCTCGCCCGCCTCCTCCTGCGCCTCGAGCAGCGCGAGCAGCAGGTCGGCGAAAGCGGCCGGCAAGCTGAAGAGGATGCGCCGGATGGTGTCCTGCATCGGCAAGGTGCCGCCCGTCTTGAGGCTGCGGCCGTGCGCCCCCGCCTCGTACGCGGCCAGCACGCGCAGCGCGTCGTAGCGCTGCATCTCGTGCGTGCGAGGCCGCAGCAGGTGGCACAGCTGCAGGTGCACGAGGTGCTGCCCGGCGAGGGCAGCAGCCGCGGCCGACAGCGGCCATTGTGGGTGGTCGTACGAGCAGAGCAGCTGCAGCTCGCTGCTGGGGTGGGCGCGACAGAGCTGCACGAGGGCGGCCGTCGCGTCGCCGTCGAGGAGGTCGATGTTGTGCACGACGAGGAGCGTCTTACGGCGGGCAGAGGGCAGCAGCACCGGTGCCCCAGGCGCGCTCTCCTGCACGGTGCGCTGCGCCACCAGCGACGGGAGGGACAGCCACTCCACACAGCGGCGAGGCGGTCGCAGCTGACGCAGCACCGTCTCTCGCACGGCTGCAGAGCTGAAGCGCACGGTGGGCGGCCGCGCAGTCAGCAGAGGAGCCTCCGCCACCTGCTGCTCCAGGCTGGGACCCGCTGTCTCTCCCTCCTCCTTGGGTTGAGAAGGTAGGAGCGGCAGCACCAGATCCAGCGTACTGCAAGCGAGCTTCTTCTTCACATCCACGAGTGGAGTGAGCGGCAGGAGGGCGCAGTCGTCGTCGGGGGTGTCTACGGTGTTCATCTGACGCCGCGTGAACCCTAGCCGAGGCGCGGGAGAGGCGGGAGAAGCCTCCTCTACTTGACCATCTTGTGGGGCAACTGTCAGCGGAGGCGGAGACGCCATCCGCGTCGTCGTGCTGTTGTCGTTGGAGTGATAGAAGAAGCCGTCCATCTGTGTGGCACTGTTACTGTTGCGGTTGAAAGTGGAGGACAGCAGAAGACTCGTCGTGCCCTTCTTGTTTTCGTCTTGCTCTTCTTCGTCATCGACGCAGATGACCTCCACAGGACGCAATGGTGGCGTGCACAACGAGGCACCTCCCTTCGTGGCGCGCAAGACGTCCCGAGGGAGCGAAGGACTGCGGTCTCCTTCCAGGGCACCGTTAGCGTGCACAACCGCCACTGTTTCTTCCACTGTAGCAGTCTTGCCCTTCTTCTTGTCTCTTCCCGTGCGCTTGCCTTGAGAGCTGGTCTCTGTTGTGGGAGTAATACTAGTGCGGTGGTTGCTGCTCTCCTCTGCACGGCCCTTCAGTATGGTGCGGTGAAGACCGTGGAGAAGACGGGCGAGTGGGGAGTAGCTGCCGCTGCCACCACCACGCGGTCGCTTCTCCTCCGTTTGCGTCTCCGCCTCTGGTGCCCTGTTGCCAACACCAACGCCACCTTTGCTGTGGCTGTGGTCTTTGCTCGCGTTCAGCACACACAGCCGGCGCGAGAGCAGCGCGGCGCTGTGGCTGACATGCTCCAGGAAGAAGAACTTGGAGGCGGCGCCGTACACAGCAACCGAGCGGCCTTGCAAGAGGTAGTCCAGACACAGCGCCAGCTCCTCTGCGCCCTCCTCTTCTACTTTTACTGCCTTTCCCTCCTTCTTCTCTTGTGGTTGTTGCTGTTGCTGTTGGAGGCCAGACAGGGAGCGGGTAGGGCCTGGCAGGCGGTGCAGCACACGCACGACAAGCAGCGGCTCCACCGTCGGCGCCACCTGCATCGCGCTCAGACCACCACGCTCCCCACCCGGCGCCGTCAGCTGCGTGCTCACGCGCTGGAAGATGTCACCAAGCATGTAGAGCGCGAGCGCGTGCACGTGGTGCTGACGATAGGTATTAGGTGGCAGGCTCACTGTGTAGCGGCGCGGCGCTAGCTCTGGTAGCGTGGGCGGGCAGCACCACGGCAGCAGCGGCACCGCCGTCGCGTCACCTGCAAGCCACGGCGTCCCTTGGCGTGCGTCGAGGTCGATGGCGCACCACACGCACAGCTCCTCCAGGCGGGGGTTCAGCACCGAGAAGACGAAGCTGCTCCCCTCCGCGCAGCACGGCGCGCGGTACGGTAACGCTTGCAGCGTCCCTGCTCTTCCTCCCTCCTGGTCCACCACTCCATGGAAGGCCGCAATAAGAGGGAGTGTGGAGGTTGCCCGTGCGGCCTGTTGCGTCCGCAAGATGTGGTAGCGCGGCAGCACAGCTAGGTCGTAGGCGCCGCTCTCGCCGCGCCGCACACGGTCCGGCGGCAGCGGGCCCTGACAGCTCCATGGCAGCAGCAGCGCCGTGCCGTACGCGAGCTGGCCTTTGCCGCAGAGATGGCAGGTGCGAGGGCTGCCGCGCCCTCCGTGCGTGCTGTTGGGGGTGGCGGCGAGCACCTGCTCAAGGGCCTCCCACGGGCTGTCGGGCCGCCTCTCTGCATTTCCTTCCTCTTCCTCCTCCTCCGAGGACTCGCGGCCGGGAAAGGCAACCTCCTTGTAGCAAGATGTACACACCGTGTACGTGCAGTAAGTGCAGCAGAAGCCGGGCGCGTTGCGGTACCGCGGGTGTCCTGCACTCTCCGCACAGTGCGGCACGACGCCTTGCGGCGCAGCGGTAGCCGACGGGGCAGCGGCAGCGGTGGTGCTTTTGTTGTTATTGTTGTGGTGGTGGTGCTTTAGCTGTTGTTGCTTGGCACTAATTTCAGCCTGTACCTCATTTTCTTCTTCCTTTTCTTCTCGTGGCCGCTTGATGGACCGCTCTCTGGTCTGTACCTCCACCACCACAACTTTTGCACCACGGCTGGCGTCGGCGTTCTCTGAGGGCGACGGCCGTGAAGAGCGTGGTTGATCTAGCTGTGTGACTTCTGTTGTGGCTTCTACAAGTACTTCTTCCACTGTGTCACCTTCGTGCGTGACTACGGCGCCCATGATACGGTCCTGAATCGTGCCGTGCTGTCCGTTGTCCAGCGAGACGGACAACAACGTGACAACACCGCCCTCTGCTGTTGTCATCGGTGGTGAAGGTGGCGGTTTCTTCTTCTGCGAGGAGAGCTCCCCTGCCTTCTTTTTCTTCCCGCTGAGCTCGATAATGTCCTCGGCGAGCTCTGTGCCGGCGAGCGGTGGAGAGGCGGAGAGGGGCCGCGGCGGTGGCGTGCGGGCAGGGCTGGGCGTAGACAGGCCCGCCTGTGGTGTAGCATGATAGCTGTGCTGCTGCTGCTGCTGCTGCTGTTGCGTACTAACTGAAGGAGAAATAGAGGTTAGCTTTTGAGGGGGAGAGATAGACAGAGGGCGTTGCATCACCTTCTGTGGCGACGCAGAAGGTGTCTGCCGTGGGTCTAGTTCTACCCCTTCTTCTGCCTGTGAGGTGACGTCAGCTTTTGTAGGACTAGGAGAGGGAGTATGGGTCTCCACTTGTTGTTGTAGCTGTTGTTGTTGCTGTTGCTGTTCCTCCCTTTTCTGTGTGCTTTGTGGTGTGGGGACAATAAAAGGATTATCAGAGAACCAAAATGTTCTCTTTTGAGGTGTTTGGCTCATTTTTTTCCCGCAAAAAGACGGAATCTATGAAATATTAATAATAAAAGAATGTGTATTTTATGTATACGAAATCTATGCTGTAGTAATTTTAAATTGAAATGAAACCGTGTACTAAAACGAGAACGTCCATAAAGAAAGAAGAGAAGAGAGAGAGAGCAAAGTAATACAGGTGTCACTTTTATTCGAACAGTTTCTTTTGTTTTATTCCAGAAAAAGATGATAATGCATAGTTTCTTTCACCCACAGCTTTTTTTTTTTGCTTGTTTGTTTGAAGTATATATAAATATATATGTAGTTAAGTTGTAAATTAGGCATGTTAAATGTGGATTTGAAAATTGACAATTAATGGAAGCAAACCAAGCGAGAACGAAAAGGAAAAATAAAAGTAAAATATTTTTTCAAATATTAAAAGGAAACAAACACACACACTTGGCGCCAAACGCGCACACCGCAAATGATGAGAAAAAAAAAATTGCCAATCCCATTTACAAAAAAAAAAATAAATCAAATACTTTCACACACCCACATACTCACGCTTACAAGAGCGCACTCCTCGCATCCGTCGGCACCGCGTTCACCTTCAGCTGCGGGTGCACCTGCAGCGACGACACAAGCAGCGGGTCGTACCGCGGCAGCGCGCTGCTCGCCCCGATGCAGGACACAGTCGGCTGCACCGCCGTCAGGTACTTGGCGGCCGCGTCGCGCAGCGAGCTCGGTGTCACCGCGTCCACGCGCTCGAACACCTCCTCGAGCGGCACGCGGCGCCCAAAGTGGATCATCTGACGCCCCAGATCTTCGGCGCTGTTCGTCGTGCTGTCCCGCATCATCATGACGGACGCCTTGTACTCGCTCTTCGCCTGCGCGAGGAGGTCCTCCTCCACCTTGGTGCTGCACAGGTCGTAGAGCGAGCTCAGCACGTAGTTGAGCATGATGGTCTGCCCGTCGTCCCGCGCGAAGTTGCTGTCCTCGCGATTGTTGCTCGGCGACATGCGCGCCGTCACGATCTGGTACCCCAGCAGCGCCGTCTCCTCGTACGGGGTGTAGAAGGGCCGCAGCTGCACCAGGTTGGGCACGCGCTCCCACGGAATGTTCGGGTTGCGGCGCTGGTGGCCGAAGGGCAGCTTCTGCCCCTCGCGCACCTGCCCCAGCACGTTGTGCAGCAGCTGCAGCGGGTAGCTGTCGGGGTGCGAGGCGCCGCAGATGGGGAAGGCGATGGCCGTGTTCGCGGTCGCCATGGTCTCGTTCCACATGACGGTGTGCCCGCCGCGGTACTGCCCGTGCAGGGGCGGGCGGTTGTTCACGGCGGGGAGGTCGCCGAAGAAGCGCTCGGCCATCGCGTGGGCCTCGTCGGGCGAGATGCCGCCGGAGCAGACGAGGCACATGCGGGGCCCGGTGTAGTGCGTCTTCACGAAGTCCTTGATCATGGCCTGGTCGATGCGGCGCGCGATGTTCTCGACGGGCCCAAGGATGGTCAAGGGCAGCCCGCTCGTGGACGGGTCGTACGCGGCCTGGTGCAGGTTGTCCATGAGTACCTCGTCCACGAGCTCCTCCACCTCGCGCATCTCAGCCAGGATGGTCGGCCGCTCTAGCTCAATGTCGGTGACCTTGTAGCGGCCGTTCTTCAGCAGATCCGAGACGACGTCCATCATCTTGTCCACGTCCTTGTTGAAGGCCTTCACGTAGTAGGCCGTGCGGTCGCGCGAGGTGTAGGCGTTGAAGTGCGCGCCGTGGTACTCGAAGAGGTCCTCCACGTCCTTCTTGGAGTACTTCTTGGTGCCTTTGAAGTTCATATGCTCAAGGAAGTGCGCGACGCCGCTGTTGTCCAGACTCTCGAAGCGGCTGCCAGCGTCGATCCACACGCCGACGGTGGCGAAGGGGTAGTCCTTTATGTACTCCGTCGCGACGCGGAAACCGTTGGGGAGCGAGCTGTACACAATCGGGGTGCAGTGACCGAGCACCTTGGACATGATCGGGTCCTTTGTGGTCGTGTTGCGGGGCACCGTGTAGTGCCGCGCTAGTCGGGAGGCACGCATCATGCTTCTACGAACTAATAATAATAATAATAAGAAGTAAAACGAAAGAGAAGGAGAATGTGGTTCTCTCTTTTTGCTTCCGTTCTGTTTTTTCTTTAAAAAACCTTTGTAAAGAGAGAAAAGTGGAGGAAGAGAGAACGCAATTCACAAATAAGAAAACACACACACACACATATGAAACAGCAGCACCAACAACATCGGCTTGATTTCTAATAAGGTTATCTTTTTATTTTTATTTTATTTTTAGCACCAACGATACGGAATAGCTCCTTCAAACACTATCCAACCTCAGTTTTCTGCGCCCTGCTCCTGCTCCCACGTCGCGAGCTGCTCTGCTGCAGCCTTTGTCTTGGCCAGCGTGGCCTCTAGCTCCGCGATGCCCGCCTGCTCGCCCTCGTCCTCAAGCCAGTCTGCGAGGGTGGTTACCTCCTCCTGCCACGCCCGCAAGGCCTCACTGCCGTCCTCTGCCTCCTTCTTGGCCGCGTACCAGAAGTCGCTCGTCTTGATGTGAATGAGCACCGACTCGATCCGGTTCCGCAAAGAGCTCTTGCGCAGCCGCTCGCGGTCGAGCCCGTCAAGCTGCAGCAGTGTCTGCCGCGAGGCGGCCTTCTCCTCCTTGGTGAGCAGCAGTGTGCGGCTAGCTGGTGGCGTGGTGCTCGCTGGTGCCACGACACGCACCTGCAGAGAGGGGCACGGAGGCGTCTGACAGCTGTCGACTATCTCAGCGCGGAGGGGGAGAACGCGGACGATGTGCTGCGTCGTGGTCGTCGTGTTCTGCTGCCCTCCTTCCTGCTGGGGCTTCGGTTCCTCCTTCTCCTTCTTTGCGTTTTCGTCGGCGCCAGCGTCCTCTTGCGTGACGTCGGCTTCCGTGTCCTCCTCCTCGTCGCCCTCCTTCACCAATGGCTCTTCTTCGTCCTGCGGCGGCGCGGACGCGTTTGCTTCCTCTGCTGCTGCTGCCGGCGTTGCTTCCGTCTCGGGCTCCGCTGGTAGCTGCTCCTCCACCACCTCCGTGATGGTCTTCTCGAAGCCCACCTTAATGAAGCTCTTCTGTAGAAGTGGGAAGCCGCTCTCTGTCACGCGCACCTCCAAGTACAACTCGGTCGCGTTGGGCCGCATCGTGCACTTCTCTGTCCGCACTTGCCACCGCACTGTCCTAGTAGGAGTGTCAGTGGTTGCTGCTGCTGTTGCTTCAGGGCTCGGTGGTAGTTTGAACTTGGAGACTTGAGCGAAGGTGCCCGGGCACTCCTTGAGCGTCCGCGCGACCGCCGTCTCCACCGTCTCCTGCAGGGCGAGCACCTGGTAGTGCTTGAGATAGGTCTGCGGCGTCACGCGCAGCTCCACGGCGGCACTGCTGCTTGTGGCCAGCACTGCCTCTTCGGGCGGCGACAGGAGGGTGAGCAGCAGCGGGTCTTGCAGCGCGTCCTCGGTGTGATTGAACGTCAAGTGGATGGTTTTGCTTGACGGCAGGTACGTCTGTTTGGATGTGAAGAGCGTGCGCGGTACCCCTTCCTGGTGTTCACCCTTTTTGTTACTGCTGCTGCTCAACGGTGTGAGCACGTAACCAATGCTGTAGCTAAGGTAGGGGTGGAGCTGGAAGGGCAGCGGGTCCGAGGCAGACAGCTGCCCCAGCGCGACTGCCGCCAGGTGCGCCGTGCCGAGCACGGCGGCCTCGTCGCCGTTCAGCGTGCGGTCGACGACACCAGCCGTGGCGGCCGCGGCGTAACCGCTGCTGAGGCCCTGCAGCAGCTTGGGCATGCGCGTGCAGCCGCCCACCACCTCGAAGCGACTGAGCGACTTCATGGTGAGCGGCCCCGCCTGTTGCTGCTGTAGTGTCGCGCTCGCGGACTGCAGCGCCGCGTTGCGCACGGCGACCGCTTCCGCGAACAAGGGCGCACACTCCTTCTCGAAGATGTCGCGCCGCAACACGGTGGTGAAGACGCCCGCCTTCTGACTGTCACCACTGCTATTGTTGTTGCTGCTGGGGCTGAGGCCCTCGACGGTGACCGCGGCTTCCTTGATGGCAGACAGCATCTCGCGCGCTCGCTGGGCGCCGCGCAGCAGACTCAGCCGCTCCTTCTGCTGCCGTACGTGTTCAGCAGTAGCAGCAGTGGAGGTGGGAGAGAGGATGCGGCCTTCAAAGTAGGTGCGATCCCAGTACTCGGCAATACAGCGGTCGAAGGACTCACCGCCGAGCGAAGGATGCACTTCAAGGGCGACCTGGTGCACATGGTGGCGACCGACCTTTCCTCTCTTCTTGTGGTTGCTGGCGTCGTGCGCGGCGCTGAAGGCCCACACGGACACCTCCGTCAGACGGCTGCCCATGTCGTACAGCATGACGTACTTCACCTTCGGCGCCTCGGCGATGCTGCTCGTCGCGCTGGAGAAGAGCTCTTCTCCCCGCAGCAACGCGAGCTGGGCCGCGGCGCCGCTGCTCGCGAGCGTCATGAGGGGCACATGCAGCCCAGCGAGGGCGGCCGCGTCCAGCATCGCCTGGCGGTAGCTCAGCGAGGCGGAGGCGGGGAGGGCCAGCGCGACGCGCCGCACGCGGTCGGGCACCATCTCCGTGTACACACCCTCCGCCCCCTCCTTCCTCTTCGTCTGCTTCTTTTTCTTCTTGTCCTTGGATGCGGCGGCAGCTGCCTCTTGCTGCTTCTCGGCCTGCAGCAGCTCACTGAAGAAGAGGCGGTTGCGGTCGAGGTCCTCGTGCTCCGCCTTGGCGGCCGCGAAGGCGAGCAGCATCGACGTGAGCTCCTCCGGCGAGAAGTGGTCCCCGTCCTGCTGCGCCGCCGCCGCATCCGCGCCCAGCTTGTGTGGGAAGAAAGCCGCCCGCACCCGACGCTGCGCCTCCGCCGGGAAGCAAAAGGCAAACGTCTTGTTCGTGTCGCAGCCTTCTTCTTTGGTTTCGAGAGTGGTGTATGTATCTTCGAGCAGCAGCGTCGGGCTGCAGACGACCTGCGACGGCATCCGCGGCGCGAGGACCTGCGCCTGCTCCGAGAGGAAGCGCTCCACCGTGTAGGCAGCACTCGTCGTGTTTCCGCCAGCACCGCCACCTTGGGCCGGGTTGCTGAAGTAGCGGAAGGCAACGCACGGCGGGCTCTTGCGGTTCGCCTGGTCATTCAGCACAATCTCAATGCGGTGGTCGGTGGAGAGAAAGTTCTTTAGCGAGAGAGCCTCCTCAGCCGCACCTTTAGGCGTGCCGCCAGCGCTGTAGACAGAGGGCGCGCGCTTCTTGCGTTCGAGGGCGGCGGTGGTGCTGTCGCCACTGTCAGCCTCTAACGTCGTGAGGCGCCGCAGGGCCGCCACCTTGAGCCAGGCCGTGCCCACATCCACGGCCACAAACTCCGTCTCCTGCAGTGTCGCGGCCGCAGCGAAGTACCCATGTGGCTGACCGGGCCCTGCGTGCGATAGGAAGGATAACAACAATACTAATACCAACGCAGCCAACAAGAAGGGGGTGGTGGGACGGCCACTCACCCTTCTGATAGAGGGAGCGTGTAATCGCATTAGATTACAAAACTATATGATTTTTTTTTTTTGCAGAAATAATATGATTTTTACTAATTTGGAGAAACCAAAAGAAGGAGAAGTTTAGCGAGATGATTAGAAAAGTAAGGACATCAGAAACAGGCGTCATTTTTACTGTCGTTCTTTTATGTGAAAACAAAGGTGACAGAAAACGCTTTTTTTTTTTGTTTTGCTTGTGATTTTTTTTGTTAATAAAGTGATGATAAAAGAGGATAAAGAGAAAATGCTCAATACAATACACTATACAAATCCACGTTGTTATATACAAATATAAAAAATAAAGATACAGATCAAAGTGTAAAACAAAAACTGAAACAAAGTATAAGAAAATATATATACCTTCAATGACCAGGGCCATTTTTAAGCTTTTGAATTTTTTTTTCTATGTTTTTTCCTTTTGCACTTTGTATTATTTCCCTTTCCTTTGGTTCAAAAATGAAAAAAATATTTAGCAGAAAAGGGTAAATAATAATAATTTTAATAAAAAACTAAAATAATAATAATAAAAAACCCAATCATCATTGCAAACACACACGAGTCATTATATGTGTGCAGCGCATGCTACCGCTTGCCTGCGGCCGGTGCCGCCTTGCACTGCTCCTCCAGCGCGAGGATGCCGGCCTGCCACTCCGTCGTGATGGCCTGCCGCCCCTCCCGCTCCGGCCGGCGCAGCTCCAGCAGGAACACGGCGTGCGGCAGGCTCGCCGTCTCGGCCGCCACGCTGGCGATGGCCGCCGCGAGCGCCGCGGAAGGCTTCTGCGTGCTGCCGAGGGTCGGCAGGTTGCTCGTGCTGTTGCTGCTCATCGCGCCCACGCGGTGCGCGCTGCCGCCGCCGTCGAGGTGGTGGCTCGACGGCGTGAGACGGCCAGAAGGGGTGAGGCGGCCGGGCTTAGGGGTCTCGCGCGGGCTGCCGCCGCCGCTCGGGGTCTCGCTCTGGCGCATGAGGCTGCTGTACGTGCGCCGCGCGAGGCTGAGCTCGTCCTCCTCATCCTTCGGGCGGCGGGTGCAGCTGAAGGAGTCGGGCGCGCCCTCGCTGAGGCTCGCCGCGGACTCCCACAGCTCCGCCGCCGCCTCCGCCTCCGGCGCCGGCACGGCCGTCTGGTCCGGCTGCAGCGGCGTCGCCAGCGTCTCCTCCCCGCGCGGCGCGTCGTCCGCGGCGGGGTCGAGGTGCAGGCAGGCGGGGATGACGAGCCCGCGGCCGCGGCGCGACTCGGTCGAGCTGTGCGGCGGCGTGCTGTGGCGGCTGAGGGCATGGCTCGAGATGTCCTGCGAGGAGCGCGCCGGGCTCGGCTGGCCGGAGGAGGCGCCGAAGGAGCGGTTCGGGCTGTGGCGGTCGAGGCTGCGGCTCGTGATGCTGCGCCCGGCGAAGCTGCCGCCCCGCAGCTGCTGGCTGCGCTCGAGCAGCTGCTGGTTGATGCGGTCAAGACTCTCCTCGTCGCTGCCGGAGTCCTCCGGCCCGAGCGCCTCGGATTGGCAGCTGGAGGAAAGGAGAGAGGGGTGCAGGCCGGCCTTGAGGCGCTGCTGCAGCGCCGCCCGAAAGAGCTCGTCTAGCGCCGCCGTCGCGCGCACCTCCAGGCGGTGCCTCTGCCGCTCCTCCTTTTCTACCCGGCGCGCACGGTTCTCTGCCTCGACCTGCACCACGGAGTCGAGGTCAATGAAGGTGGCGGGACCCATGTCGAAGGTGCTCGTGCTGTTGCTGCGCGTGCTGCTCATCAGCCAGTTCGCGGGGCTGTTGTTGGTCGGCGAGAGCAGGTCGCCGCCGCCGCCGCGCGCCTGGTGCAGCACCTTGGAGGAGAGCACGGGCGCGACGGCACCGCCGCTGTCGCCGCTGACGAGCGAGCGGGCGCCGGCGCTCGGCGTGCCGGACTTGGTGCAGTCGACCAACGTCCACTGCGGGAGGTCCTTGTTGCGCTTGGCGGCGGCCGCGTTCGCCTGCAGCGGGCTGCCCGCCGCCGGCGTGCTGGAGCTGAGGGGCGAGCTCGGCTCCTGCGACCACGAGAGGGAGCCCAGCTCGCCGCGGGTGTTGGGGCTGCCGCCGTCGCGGCTGGAGGGGCGCGCGGCCTTGCGCTCCTTCACCTTGGAGAGAGGCAGCGCGGACCACGCCAGGAACTTGTGCAGGTACGTCTGGGCGAGGCGCGTCGCGGTCGTGCGCTGCAGCCGCGCCGCCTGCCGCTCCTTGCCCGTAGGGTCTGGCGTGCCTGAAGGGGGACGGCCCAGCAGTGTGCGCAACGTAGCCGCCGGCGGCGGGTCTGTGCTATCGAAGCCGCAATGAGTCAGAGGCGTGAAGTGCTGCTGCACCTCCGTCTTGCTCCCAAAGCGTGGCGACCTTGTCACCGTGGCACTTGTGTTATTGTTCTGGCTGCTCGTGTTGTTGCTGTTCGTGTTGCTAGTGCTGACGACGACCGCGTCGAGGTGACCTTCCCCAGCCACGCGCTGGCTGCTAAACTGCTTCTTCAGCGGCGAGTACTCGCGGGAGAGGGTGCTGTTGGCGAGACTGCCCCCGCCGCTACCGAGGTCGGACACAATGCTGAGCCGACTGCTCTCGTTCACATTCGTCGTGTTGCCCTGCTCGCTTGTACGTCGGACAGGGCCAGAGGGTGTGTGGTCGAAGCTAGGGTTGCGGCTCGCGCGGCTGGAGCTCATGGAGGACAGCAGATGTGCTGTTGCCCGCCGCACCAGCGTGCTCTGATCTTCGCTCTTACTCGTCGTGCTGTTCTCTCCTCCTCCTGCACCGCCGCCAGCCGCAGCATTGCTCGTGAACACTTGCAAGCTACGTTTCCGCTGGCTAGGGTAAGCGAAGCTGGTGACCGGGTTCTGGCTGCCATTGGCGCTGGGAGAGTCCGCTGCTGCTCCCGCATTTACGGTGGTCACAGGCGCAGAGGGCGGAGGCAGCGGCGGCGTTTGGAGCAAACTACTGTTGTTCGTACTGTCCGTATTGTCTTTGCTGCTGCCGCTGCCTTCTAATGTGGGACAGGGTTTGGACACCGGAAAGGCGTGCCCATTGACCTCTGACATAATAAACGTAGCTAAAGGAAAAAAAAATCCAAAAAGAAAAAAGAAA